>OX381707.1:10262956-10511778 GCA_947462335.1 Harmothoe impar | reverse complement strand
GCCCTACTTGTGGCCAGTCCGGCTCAGGTACATAATGCCTGTTCTAATGCTAGGTTATGTAAGGGTATTGTGTCTGTGTGTGTGGGCGCGGGGGGGGGGGTTACAGGTGGGTATAACGGCCGAGCCATTTGATACTAGATGGGGGGCTTGGTCGATTTTCCGAAAAGGGCAATTTTCAACGACCGCTTTTAATTTTGACCCTCCCCACCCTCCCCACCACTTTTCCAGTTTTGGCCCACCACCGAGGGCCTGTTTTTCAATACCCCCCCCCCACCTCCAACACCCATATCCACCAAGCCCCCCCCCCCCCCACACCTACCCCCCAGGCTGGCAATAAATGACTCGGCCTATAAGACACTACAGGTACAGACAGGTGCAGTCAGTGGCCTCCTGGGTCCGGGGCGGCGGTACACAGGTGGCGGTACACAGGTGGGAAGCCGTCACTGAGGTATTCTCACATGGGTACTAACACTGTGGCACATGGTAGTACTCGTACTACATGTACAGGGCCAGCTACAACAACCAGCAACCTCTACATGCCCATCTGCTAACGTCTCTACAAACCAGCAGGTAAGCAATTTGTTACAATCCGGGGTTACAATATGGGGTTGCAGAGGAGCCCCCCCCCCCCCCCACAAGGTAGGAACGTCGCTGAAATCAAGGGCTCCATGTCATAAAGTAGCTTTTCTGGAGCCTTTATCCTATTGACAATTTTGCCCAAAAGTCACCAGGTCGCTTCAATTATTGCACCAGGTCGCCTGGGAAACAGCCCAGGTCGCCAGGTCGTTTTTGAGCCACCAATATATTCCTGTGGACTTTTCATAGAAATATCACTGATTTTAGCATTTATCGGGTTATTTAGTTACTGGTACATCTAGGGTGTCCCTAAGGTATGTGCTCTCCCGGGTGTTCTGATTTCAGCTCCGTGTCACGAAGCTATATATATTTTTAATAATCATAGTAATAGTACAGATCCGCGTCCTAAAACAGGGCAAGGATAGGCCTATAGGGTAGACCGCCCATGAGGTGAGGTCTACCCTATCCGGGGGCCACTCTCTATCTTCTCTATAGTCTGAACATTACCTTAAATTCGGTACCCTCGTCGTGGGAGGTAATTCAACAAAATAGCACCCTTTTCAGGGGAAACTTAAAGTAGGAATATACCTATCAATTTCCTGCAATGCCACAGTCATGGGGGTGGATGGCTAAATTCGACATGGCGACATGGCCATTTCTTAAAATCGATATGCGACATGGAGCTTAGTGACACTGAGGGCCTCCCCCCCATGGCCTGCTGCCATGAAGAACTGCTGAACTGTTACTGAATTGTGAGGGGCCCGCCCCCTATATTTTTCACCTAAGGATGATTATGAGAATAGCATAAAATGTTATTCCCCCTCCTCCACTTGTCCAAAGTCAGGACGGAACCTGATATATGATAACTTGAGCACAGCACACGCGTATTGAACACTTAAGTCCCTAACAGGGTATTTTTCAAAAAAAAACAAAAAAAAAACTTTTGAATAGTAATAAGCACTTTATACTATGATTTTATGACGAATGACTGCTTAGTCATTAAAGCACTCCAGCTTACCAAGTCATCAGTTTGTACCGCGAAGTTCAAGCGCTGCCCAATACGTCCGTCCAGATGGAAGCATGGCTATTTGTTATCAAATTGGATTTCAGAATAAATTCACTGTGTCCAATTATCACTCATCCTCTATTTTTTATGGTTAATTTAACTACTACTATTACTTTTGTATCTATACTAGTCCTCCTCTCAGCCCAAAATGGTTAATAAAACCGGGAGAGAAAAGCGACAAAAAGGGATAAAACTGTGCCACTTCAACTGTAGGAGTCTTGGAAAGAAATTGGTAGATGTTAGCCTGGAGCTGAACAGTTACGACTTTGTCTCGCTGTCGGAGACGTGGCTACATAAAGGATTTGATGCGAGCCTGCTGTCCTGGGGTGGGAAACAATATCATAGAATTGATAGGAAAAGAACCACTAGGAAGAAAAAAGGTGGAGGTCTACTGTGTTACATTAACAGTAATATTTTTCCGTATACATCTATGAACAGAACTCTTAGTATAATAAATAAGGACATTGAGTGCCTGGTAGTGGATGTAAAAATACCAAAACAAAGGAAAATGAGAATCACCACCATCTATAGACCAAAGGACGGGGACATTGGCAAGTTCACCACCCACCTTCTACGCATTTACTCCTCTGAAGTTGAGAATTGGTTTCTTGGAGACTTCAATACCGACTTTCTAGTGAATGAGGAAAGTACTACAAAAAAGCTAAAAGAATTCTTTAGGGATTTAAAATTAAAATGGCTGATAAATGGTGTCACTAGGCCCTATTTAAACAAACCGGGCGGTACGGCCATTGACAACATTGTGACGGACTGCAGATGTATTGCCTCTTCAGCACCACTTCCAAATCTCATGAGTGACCACCTACCGGTCAGCGCAGTGAGAAAAAAGGGAAGAAATATTCATACTACAAAAACCATTACAGGTCGAAGCTACAGGAACTACAGCTTTAAAGTATTTAGGGAATTTCTGATATACCAGGACTGGGAAAACTTCTATCAGCTGTCAGACATTGATTTAAAGTGGGAGTATATTTTAGCACTAGTAAGGAAGTTTCTGGACCTGTTTTGTCCCATCAGAACGAGGAAAATTAAAGACTACCATAATCAATGGTTTGACCCAAAGACGTCTAGATTGGTCCAGTTGAGAAATTACCATGTCAGACGGTTCAAGAAATATAAAAATCATCCTGACTTATCTCAAGCTAAGAGACTCAGGTCTCAAATCACATTAAGTGCTAGACAAGGGAAAGCTGCATTTGTCAAAAAGAAAATTCTGGAGAACAGAAAAGACCCCTATAGATTTTGGAAGGAATTAAATCGTCTGTTGAAACCGTCCAAGAGGGATATTGTAATGAGGCTAGAAAACCAGGAGACAAAGGCCGAGGTAGCAGATGTTCCAAACTTTGTAAATAACTTCTATGGGAAGATTGGTCACTCGCTGTTTAAAAAGTTAAGGTTGCCCAGCCCTACTTACACGCCGCCGGACGACTCCTATACTAGTCTAGAGGCTGAGTTTGCAGACTTCAACAAGGAAACAGTCAAACTGCATGTCTCTCAAATTGAAGTGCATAAACCCTCTGGAATACTACACGTCAGCTCCAGAGTAATAAAAGATGTAATGTCTATCTGCATAATGCAGTTTACACACCTATTTAATTTTTCCGTGCAAACTGGCACTATTCCTGATGCGTGGTCTATCGCCACAATCACACCGATTCCCAAAGGAGGAAACATCTTGGATGTTTCAAACTGGAGGCCTATCTCAATTTTGCCTCTGCCCAGCAAGATTCTTGAGAAATTAGTCCAGTCAAATCTAGTCAACTTTCTAGAAAGTAACAATTTATTATCTAACTGCCAATATGGCTTTCGTAAGAACCTCAGCACGGCTGAAGCAATATTTGACTTCACTGAAGATCTTTTTTCTGCTAGAGATAACGGTAAAGTAACTGCGGCCTGTTTTGTGGATGTAAAGAAAGCATTTGATTGTGTAAATCATAACATGTTATTACAAAAGTTAAAGAACACTAAAATGAACAAGAAACTACTTTTATGGCTCGGAGCTTATCTTCGAGATAGACGTCACTGTACTGTGGCTAACGGACAAGTTTCAGATGTTCTTTCAGTCCAATACGGCGTACCCCAAGGGTCCGTACTCGGCCCTACTCTTTTTATATTCTATATAAATGCACTAACTAATGTAACTAGCAAAACTACTCTCAAACTCTACGCTGATGATATAGTGATATATGTGGCCAACAAAAATCCCAGTTTAGCACTATACTACCTGCAACGAGATCTAGACACCTTAATAGCGAAATGCTGCAGTCTAGGACTGACAGTGAACGAGCAAAAAACTAAATTTGCTTGGTATGGCTCCACCCAAAGATGCAAGAAGTGCCCACCGGGGACACCTATGGTTTCTGGGAGACCGGTAGCTCTGGTGCGCACTTTCACCTACCTAGGAGCTGCGGTAGATAGAACTCTCTCGTTTCAGCCTCATGCCAAAACTTGTATTAAAAACACAAACTTTGATGTCTTCAGATTGGGTCAACTCAGGTACTTATTACCTGAATGCGCTGCTCTTGACATATTTAAGCAAAGCATCCTACCTCACTTTGACTATTGCTCCTACCTAATAGACAGCTGCAGAAAAAACTTTGGGGAACGAATCCAGTCTATTCAAAACAGAGCATTGAGGTATGTTCTAAAGGTTGGACTACACAGCGAGACTGTAGAAAATTTACACAAGCTATGTGAAATACCGGAGCAAAAACAGAGACGTAAAGAGTTATTAACGTCACTGGTTTTTAGAAAATTTGGGAAAAATCCTCCAAAACAGAGAAAAAGTAGAACTAGAGGGGACAACAAACTCAACTATTACCTACCCAGACCTCACCTGTCTGGTTATAAAAAAGGCCCCTCTTATAGGGGTAAATCCTTATGGAATCTACTTCCCTTCAATATTCAAAATTCTGATGATAAGTTTATATTTAAGGGAAGGATAAAAAAGTGGTATGGCACTATGATGAAAGGCAAGAGAGCTGCCCTGGAGGAGACAAGGAGAAAGAACTGTAAAAAGAAAGTGTAACTGAGTCTCCTACAACTTGTACCGGCACTAAAGGATCCCTGAATATGGACATAATATGGCAAATGAGCCGCTGTAATAACGAGGAAATCTTACTTTATTATATACACATTTATTTATTACTCATACAATCATCTTGTAAATTCATCATGTTCGGAGTTACATTGACAGTCTGCCTCATTTTTGCAGCTAAACTCACTATGGTTCATCCGAATCACACGCACAAAACACTAACCCTTTATGGGTATACAAAACCATGTAGTATAAGTACAAGTATGTAAGGTGAATGTAATAATGAATAATGATGATTATTATTATTATTATTATAGCTAGAACAAATGGCATATCAAGACCTATGTCTACTGTAATGACTGACGATCAATCTTGAAGATGGACGCTGTTTTTGTAATGAATGATTGTGGAAGAGGTGACGGACCCATGTGACGAAAACTTGTAACCGGAAGATCAAATCGGCTGAAATTGTAAAGAGTCGGAAATTTTGAGGTTTCAATAAAAAAAAAAAAAAAAGTGACATGAGGAAAAAAATAAGTGACATGACATAGGGTGTTTCTTAAAATCGACATGGGACAGGAGAGGTTCTTAAAGGCGACATGGGACATGGGCATTTAAGTGACAGGTGACATGGTCATTTCTTAAAATCGACATGCGACATGGGGACCCCCCCCCCCATCTATACCCCCACAGTCATTCCAGTTGTAGGACTACGTAGGGAATGTAAAGGTTATGGATGGGGGTAGGGGGGTTTCCGATGTCCCATGTCGATTTTAAGAAATGCCAATGTTCCTTATCACTATGTTTTTATTTATCCCGTCGTTTTATCCATAACCCCAAAAAGCCCATGTGGCCGTATTAAATGTAGGCACCCCACTATAAACGCTTAAGTTATACGCTAGTTATGTAGTGTCTAGGTACATCCCGGGGTTTGTTACTTGCACCATGAGGCGTCCTGTTGTCCTTGACAGTCTTGGTATGTATTTTAGATAAAAATGCAAATGCAATGTTACTCATAGCTGTCTTCTATCATCTTGTATGTTCTTTCCTTCAGGTTCAGAGGCAAACAGCAAGGCACCCCGACCACTGTGCTCAAGCCTGTAACAAGAGGTCAACGCTAGATGAACTCAGGATGGCCCGCAAGAAACAAAAGAACCATAAGTGTTCTGAGTGCAGCAAGGCATTTTCCTTCCCAAGCCATTTAAAAATACACATGATGACCCACACAGGAGAGAAACCTCACAAGTGTTCTCAGTGCAGCAGTTCATTTCCCAAGCCAAGCGAATTAAAAATACACATGAGGATTCACACAGGAGAGAAACCTCACAAGTGTTCTGAATGTGACAAATGCTTTGGCAGGTCCGGACAGTTAACCACACACTTGCGGACCCACACAGGAGAGAAACCCCACAAGTGTTCCTTGTGCAGCAAGAGTTTTACTGTGTCAGGCAGCTTAAGTACGCATATGTTAATCCACACAGGAGAGAAACCTCACAAGTGCTCTGACTGCGGAAAGGCCTATCGTACGATGACGAGCCTAAAACAGCACATGCTAAGTAGCCACTCAGTAGGCGAGGTTTACACATGCACTGTGTGTTGCTGGAAATGTACGACATTAGAGAGTCTGCAGAAGCACATGTTGGCACATTCAGGTGCAAAACGTCATGTGTGTTCAGTGTGTGGTAAAGAGTCCAGGTCTGCAACTGACTCAAACAGACACATGCTGATCCACACAGGAGAGAAACCTCTCAAGTGTTCTGTGTGTCATAAGGGGTTTACACGTAACAGTCGTCTACAGGACCACATGCTGCAACACACGGGGGACAGACCTCACAAGTGTTCTGTGTGTGACAAGACTTTTACAACTTCAGGAAATCTAAAGACTCATATGCTGTTACACAAAGCAGACAGACCATTCACATGTTCTGTGTGCAGCAAGGGGTATCTGTTCAAGTCCCTTT
This sequence comes from Harmothoe impar, assembly GCA_947462335.1. Classification (NCBI taxonomy): domain Eukaryota; kingdom Metazoa; phylum Annelida; class Polychaeta; order Phyllodocida; family Polynoidae; genus Harmothoe; species Harmothoe impar. Next base: position 10,505,120 of record OX381707.1, on the reverse strand, counting down.
TGAGAGATCACATGAGGAGCCACACTGGGGATAAACCGTACAAATGCTTTCATTGTGATGAAGCTTACAAAACTAAAACTCAGTTACACTTACACATGGTGATTCACACTGGAGAGAAACTCCACAGGTGTAATGTTTGCAGTAGGAGATTTACACGAGAAGATAGCTTGAGAGAACATATGTTGAATCATACAGGAGAAACCCCACACACATGCATTAAGTGTGATAAAACCTTCAAGGTTGAAGGTAATCTAAAAAAACATATGAGGATTCACTCGGGGGAAAAACCTTTTGAGTGTTCCGTATGTGGTAGACGATTCAGACATTCAAACGCCGTGAAAAACCACATGCTGACACACACAGGAGAAAAACCTCAGCAGTGTTCTGTGTGTAGCAGGAAATTCGCTATGCTAGGGACACTTCAAAAACATATGTTAACCCACACAGGAGAAAAACCTTTCCAGTGTTCTGTGTGCTGCAAGTCGTTTATTGAGTCCCGATGCCTCAATAAACACATGGGAAGAGAGCACCCTGATGAACTCGCTAAATCTGGTAAAGCACCGTATAAACGTCCAGCCCCAAAACAAAGAGCACTGGAGTGTTCATTTTGCCGTAAGAAATTTGCTTACCCATCTCTGTTACAAAAACATGTGGCGACTCACACAGGGGAAAAACCATTCAGCTGCTCCTTGTGCAAGAGAAGATTCTCACAGCAAGTAGGTCTCAAGGACCACATGCTGACCCACACAGGAGAGAAACCTTACAAGTGTTCTGTGTGCAGCAAAAGCTTTAGACACGCGAATACTGTCAAGCTGCACATGGTAACCCACACAGGAGAAAAAGCTCACAAGTGTTCTGAGTGCAGTAAGTGTTTCGGTACTTTGGCCGCCTTAAGGACACACATGAGGACCCACACAGGAGAGAAACCTTACCAGTGTTCTGTGTGTGGGTACAGATTCACACAGTCTGGTGGTTTACGAAGACACCTACGGAGAATTCATAAAGGCAGTGCCAAATCATCTGGGAGCACACAACATGTAGCTCACTCAGGTGAAGGAGCTCACAAACCTTCCTTGCATGCTTCAACCTCCAAAAGTACACGACACTCCACCCACTCAAACATAGGATCCCGCAAACGTAAACGCTCCACAGGCAGTCCAACCACCCTGAGTGGACAAGATGAAACGCACACAGATGTGGAATCTCACAAGGCTTTGAGGACTACACAGAGCATAAACCCCTCAGAAAAACCCTCCACACACAGTTCCCTTAGAAGCCACAAGATGACAAAGTCTAAGGACAGTTTTAGTTGTGACACCTGCATCAGTGGGTTCCTGCGTCCAGATGACTTACAGAACCATTTGCTGACACACCTACACTTTAACAAGTCCTCAGGTGGTAAGCTGACAAAGAAGGCTTTGACCCTGACTCAAAGTGAGACACTTCATATAGATGACAATCCTGATGAGAGCTGTGAATGTGAGTCTGATAATGGAGATGACACTGACAGGAAACACGGTTACTGGGACTGTGGGTTCTGCGTGACTGGTTTCCTCCATGCTGCAGACTTACACAACCATCTCCATCTACATCGACACAATCATTAAAATACAGGACCATTTATATTCTTGGACGTGTTATGGAAGTGATAGGGATTTAAATAATACAATAAAACGAAACCAAATTTTAAGTGTATAATTTATTGCAAGACTTGGTGGAAAGTGAAAGTAACATACCGATATGTGTTTTTATAGTCAATGTGAATATATACATCCCTGAGTTTGTGCAGGTCTTACATACATAGAATAACATTAAACCATATTCGACGTAATAAGTGCATATCCCCTATTAAGCGCACAGCCCCCTTTTTTGGCCGCTTTTAGACAATACAAGACCAAATATCAAATGTTGAGCCCAAATAAATTCTTAACTACTACAAATGTGTCAAGGATACATTGTTTAACTAACTGTGTGTTTATTACATTGAATACGGTACTCCTACAGCAAAATAATTAGGGGAACTAGCTATGAATAGGATATAGCGGCATGGTGTGCTCATTCGACACAATATAGAATATTCTTTTCAACCACAAGCACTGATGCTCCCATATGCTCCACTTGATATTTTTAATCATTATTTATCATTCTATCTATTCTCAATTGTAGGTTCAGTAGACCCCCCCCCCTCCCCATAAAGGTTTGAAGTAACAATTCAAAGTTGACTATTTTTAGGCTTCCTGGACAACCCAATGTCAATGCAACTAGCATAAATTTCTCTATTTGCATGCATTGCCATTCCCTAACATGTATCAGACTCAAAGGGTTAAGTCTTTTTGGTGTGGGTGTGGCATTAACTTCATGTCACATGTGGTAGTATAAGAGTATTATTACTGGACATCGATTCTGTATCTTTGTAGCTCTATAGTGATCGATGCCCAGTTTTATACTTCAGACCAGTGGCTCATTTTGGCTGTTTTTCGCCCCACAGATTGCTCCTAGCGCAAAATCCTGACTAGGTGTCAATATATTCTCTATGCCAATGTGTAATATGAGGGTAGAAAACAGTGGAACCTCAGTTAGAAAAAATCCTACTGAACAGTTTTTGAGAAAATTAGGGTTTTGTTGCCTTTTTTTGCTGTTTTTAGTACTTTTCCTACATAACCCGTGAACGTCAGCATTTCTCAATTTACAGCTATTTAGAATTAGAATTTGACATTTTTTTATTCGCAGTAGGATTCCTGAATATTGAGCCATTCTACACAGGGTGTTATTTTGAAAAAATATAAATCATTTGATAGTGTATTTGGTCTCCGAAATAGAGGGAGTTTGGTCATAGTTTAATTGATTGTTGACAATCCAGTCAAGGGCTATTAGGTTCAGTTCAGTGCAAGTTGCAAAACAAGTGACTTGCATTTTTCAACTTGACCTCATGTCCACTATGTGGGTCTTCACTATGCATGGGTCTATCCAGAGTCCATCAATGGGATCACGCATGAAGGCAGATTCCGCAGCTTTTGGTGAGAAAAAAGTTCCAAATCGCAAAGAAGTGAAATTTGCCTAAAAACCCCCTATTGGCGAGAAAAAAGTTCAAAATTGCAAAAAAGTGAAATTTGCCTAAAAACACCTGATTTGGCGAGAAAAAAGTTCCAAATCTCAAAAAAGTGATATTTGCCTAAAAACACCTGATTTTGCGAGAAAAAAGTTCCAAATCGCAAAAAAGTAAAATTTGCCTTAAAAACCCCTATTTGGCGAGAAAAAAGTTCCAAATCGCAAAAAAGTGAAATTTGCCTAAAAACACCTGATTTGGCGAGAAAAAAGTTTAAAATCGCAGAAACGTGAAATTTGCCTAAAAACCCCCTATTTGGCGAGAAAAAAGTTCCAAATCGCAAAGAAGTGAAATTTGCCTAAAAACACCTGATTTGGCGAGAAAAAGCTCAAAATCGCCAAAAAGTGAAATTTGCCTAAAAACACCTGATTTGGCGAGAAAAAAAGTTCAAAATCGCCATAAAGGGAAATTTGCCTAAAAAACACCTGATTTGGCCGGAAAAAAGTTCCAAATCGCAAAAAAGTGAAATTTGCCTAAAAACACCTGATTTGGCGAGAAAAAAGTTCCAAATCTCAAAAAAGTGATATTTGCCTAAAAACCCCCTATTGGCGAGAAAAAAGTTCAAAATTGCAAAAAAGTGAAATTTGCCTAAAAACACCTGATTTGGCGAGAAAAAAGTTCCAAATCTCAAAAAAGTGAAATTGGCCTAAAAACACCTGATTTGGCGAGAAAAAAGTTTAAAATCGCAGAAACGTGAAATTTGCCTAAAAACCCCCTATTTGGCGAGAAAAAAGTTCCAAATCGCAAAGAAGTGAAATTTACTTAAAAACCCCCTATTGGCGAGAAAAAAGTTCAAAATTGCAAAAAAGTAAAATTTGCCTAAAAACACCTGATTTGGCGAGAAAAAAGTTCCAAATCTCAAAAAAGTGATATTTGCCTAAAAACACCTGATTTGGCGAGAAAAAAGTTCCAAATCGCGAAAAAGTAAAATTTGCCTAAAAAACCCCTATTTGGCGAGAAAAAAGTTCCAAATCGCAAAAAAGTGAAATTTGCCTAAAAACACCTGATTTGGCGAGAAAAAAGTTTAAAATGGCAGAAACGTGAAATTTGCCTAAAAAACCCCTATTTGGCGAGAAAAAAGTTCCAAATCGCAAAAAAGTGAAATTTGCCTAAAAACACCTGATTTGGCGAGAAAAAGTTCAAAATCGCCAAAAAGTGAAATTTGCCTAAAAACACCTGATTTGGCGAGAAAAAAAGTTCAAAATCGCCATAAAGGGAAATTTGCCTAAAAAACACCTGATTTGGCCGGAAAAAAGTTCCAAATCGCAAAAAAGGGAAATTTGCCTAAAAACACCAGATTTGGTGAGAAAAAAGTTTAAAATCGCAGAAACGTGAAATTTGCCAAAAAAAAAACATGATTTGGCGAGAAAAAATTGCAAAATTGCAAAAAAGTAAAATTTGCCTAAAAAACCCCTATTTGGCGAGAAAAAAGTTCCAAATCGCAAAAAAGTGAAATTTGCCTAAAAACACCTGATTTGGCGAGAAAAAAGTTTAAAATGGCAGAAACGTGAAATTTGCCTAAAAAACCCCTATTTGGCGAGAAAAAAGTTCCAAATCGCAAAAAAGTGAAATTTGCCTAGAAACACCTGATTTGGCGAGAAAAAGTTCAAAATCGCCAAAAAGTGAAATTTGCCTAAAAACACCTGATTTGGCGAGAAAAAAAATTCAAAATCGCCATTAAGGGAAATTTGCCTAAAAAACACCTGATTTGGCCGGAAAAAAGTTCCAAATCGCAAAAAAGGGAAATTTGCCTAAAAACACCTGATTTGGCGAGAAAAAAGTTTTAAATCGCAGAAACGTGAAATTTGCCTAAAAACACCTGATTTGGCGAGAAAAAAAGTTCAAAATTGCAAAAAAGTGAAATTTGCCTAAAAACACCTGATTTGGCGAGAAAAAAGTTCCAAATCTCAAAAAAGTGATATTTGCCTAAAAACACCTGATTTGGAGAGAAAAAAGTTCCAAATCGCAAAAAAGTAAAATTTGCCTAAAAAACCCCTATTTGGCGAGAAAAAAGTTCCATATCACAAAAAAGTGAAATTTGCCTAAAAACCCCCCCTATCTGGCGAGAAAAAAGTTTAAAATCGCAGAAACGTGAAATTTGCCTAAAAACCCCCTATTTGGCGAGAAAAAAGTTCCAAATCGCAAAGAAGTGAAATTTACTTAAAAACCCCCTATTGGCGAGAAAAAAGTTCAAAATTGCAAAAAAGTAAAATTTGCCTAAAAACACCTGATTTGGCGAGAAAAAAGTTCCAAATCTCAAAAAAGTGATATTTGCCTAAAAACACCTGATTTGGCGAGAAAAAAGTTCCAAATCGCGAAAAAGTAAAATTTGCCTAAAAAACCCCTATTTGGCGAGAAAAAAGTTCCAAATCGCAAAAAAGTGAAATTTGCCTAAAAACACCTGATTTGGCGAGAAAAAAGTTTAAAATGGCAGAAACGTGAAATTTGCCTAAAAAACCCCTATTTGGCGAGAAAAAAGTTCCAAATCGCAAAAAAGTGAAATTTGCCTAAAAACACCTGATTTGGCGAGAAAAAGTTCAAAATCGCCAAAAAGTGAAATTTGCCTAAAAACACCTGATTTGGCGAGAAAAAAAGTTCAAAATCGCCATAAAGGGAAATTTGCCTAAAAAACACCTGATTTGGCCGGAAAAAAGTTCCAAATCGCAAAAAAGGGAAATTTGCCTAAAAACACCAGATTTGGTGAGAAAAAAGTTTAAAATCGCAGAAACGTGAAATTTGCCAAAAAAAAAACATGATTTGGCGAGAAAAAATTTCAAAATTGCAAAAAAGTAAAATTTGCCTAAAAAACCCCTATTTGGCGAGAAAAAAGTTCCAAATCGCAAAAAAGTGAAATTTGCCTAAAAACACCTGATTTGGCGAGAAAAAAGTTTAAAATGGCAGAAACGTGAAATTTGCCTAAAAAACCCCTATTTGGCGAGAAAAAAGTTCCAAATCGCAAAAAAGTGAAATTTGCCTAGAAACACCTGATTTGGCGAGAAAAAGTTCAAAATCGCTAAAAAGTGAAATTTGCCTAAAAACACCTGATTTGGCGAGAAAAAAAATTCAAAATCGCCATAAAGGGAAATTTGCCTAAAAAACACCTGATTTGGCCGGAAAAAAGTTCCAAATCGCAAAAAAGGGAAATTTGCCTAAAAACACCTGATTTGGCGAGAAAAAAGTTTAAAATCGCAGAAACGTGAAATTTGCCTAAAAACACCTGATTTGGCGAGAAAAAAGTTCAAAATTGCAAAAAAGTAAAATTTGCCTAAAAAACCCCTATTTGGCGAGAAAAAAGTTCCAAATCGCAAAAAAGTGAAATTTGCCTAAAAACACCTGATTTGGCGAGAAAAAAGTTTAAAATGGCAGAAACGTGAAATTTGCCTAAAAAACCCCTATTTGGCGAGAAAAAAGTTCCAAATCGCAAAAAAGTGAAATTTGCCTAAAAACACCTGATTTGGCGAGAAAAACGTTTAAAATCGCAGAAACGTGAAATTTGCCTAAAAACACCTGATTTGGCGAGAAAAAGTTCAAAATCGCCAAAAAGTGAAATTTGCCTAAAAACACCTGATTTGGCAAGAAAAAAAGTTCAAAATGACCAAAAAGGGAAATTTGCCTAAAAAACACCTGATTTGGCCAGAAAAAAGTTCCAAATCGCAAAAAAGGGAAATTTGCCTAAAAACACCTGATTTGGCGAGAAAAAAGTTTTAAATCGCAGAAACGTGAAATTTGCCTAAAAACACCTGATTTGGCGAGAAAAAAAGTTCAAAATTGCAAAAAAGTGAAATTTGCCTAAAAACACCTGATTTGGCGAGAAAAAAGTTCCAAATCTCAAAAAAGTGATATTTGCCTAAAAACACCTGATTTGGAGAGAAAAAAGTTCCAAATCGCAAAAAAGTAAAATTTGCCTAAAAAACCCCTATTTGGCGAGAAAAAAGTTCCATATCACAAAAAAGTGAAATTTGCCTAAAAACCCCCCCTATCTGGCGAGAAAAAAGTTAATAAAATCGCAGAAACGTGAAATTTGCCTAAAAACACCTGATTTGGCGAGAAAAAAGTTTAAAATCGCAGAAACGTGAAATTTGCCTAAAAACACCTGATTTGGCGAGAAAAAAGTTCCAAATCTCAAAAAAGTGATATTTGCCTAAAAACACCTGATTTGGAGAGAAAAAAGTTCCAAATCGCAAAAAAGTAAAATTTGCCTAAAAAACCCCTATTTGGCGAGAAAAAAGTTCCATATCACAAAAAAGTGAAATTTGCCTAAAAAACCCCTATCTGGCGAGAAAAAAGTTAATAAAATCGCAGAAACGTGAAATTTGCCTAAAAACACCTGATTTGGCGAGAAAAAAGTTTAAAATCGCAGAAACGTGAAATTTGCCTAAAAACACCTGATTTGGCGAGAAAAAAGTTCAAAATCGGCAAAAAGTGAAATTTGCCTAAAAACACCTGATTTGGGGAGAAAAAAGTTCAAAATTGCAAAAAAGTGAAATTTGCCTAAAAACACCTGATTTGGCGAGAAAAAAGTTCCAAATCTCAAAAAAGTGATATTTGCCTAAGACACCTGATTTGGCGAGAAAAAAGTTCCAAATCGCAAAAAAGTAAAATTTGCCTAAAAAACCCCTATTTGGCGAGAAAAAAGTTCCATATCACAAAAAAGTGAAATTTGCCTAAAAACCCCCCCTATCTGGCGAGAAAAAAGTTTAAAAACGCAGAAACGTGAAATTTGCCTAAAAACACCTGATTTGGCGAGAAAAAAGTTCAAAATCGCCAAAAAGTGAAATTTGCCTAAAAACACCTGATTTGGCGAGAAAAAAAGTTCAAAATCGCCAAAAAGGGAAATTTGCCTAAAAACACCCTATGACTGTAGCATGAATGCAGACACTCATGGACACAGACTCATGTACACCCACACAGACATACACATAGGCATGAACATGGCCTTCTCCTTCATATAGCAACCTATGTATTTCTACTCTGATGAGACTGAATATAGCTTTCTGTTAGAAGGACTCTGATACATGGATGTCGATGTCCATGTGGGCCATCATATGTTTGCAGAAGTTGCGCATCCACCTAAACCGTTCACCACAGAGTGAACACCTGAAACGTTTGCCTCCTGTATGAGTCCTCATGTGAGAATTTAAGTCAAATGACTGTCTAAACTGTTTACCACAGTCTAAACACTCATAAGGTTTCTCCCCTGTGTGGGTCCTCAAATGAATCTTTAAGGTCCCTTTCCGATTGAACTGTTTACCACAATCTGAACACTTGTAAGGTTTCTCTCCCGTGTGGATCATCATGTGTCTGTTAAAGTCACGCACCTGTACAAACTGTTTACCACAGTGTGAACACCTGTAAGGTTTGCCTCCTGTGTGGGTCATCAAGTGGGATCTAAAGTGGATTAACTGTGTAAACTGTTTACCACAGTATAAACACTCATGACGTTTCTCCCTGGTGTGGATCCTTAAATGGATCTTTAAGGTCCCTTTTCGCTTAAACTGTTTACCACAGTCTGAACACTTGTAAGGTCTCTCCCCTATGTGGATCACCATGTGTCTGTTCAAGTCACGCGTCTTTTCAAACCCTTTACCACAGTCTGAACACTTGTGAGGTTTTTCTGGTGTGTCATTGATCATACGTGTCTCTAGTTTACTTAGATCCCTATACTGCCTGTAATGTGTATAATTAGGGTCTGTGGGGGGTTTCTGACTGGATGACACTATGAGACGGGTCTGTACATGTTGACACAAATCTGCCGTCTGAGTGAAACCCTTCACACATGTAGCACAGCCATAGAACACGGTGTGGATCTCCCTGTGTTTTTTTAAGTCACATTCTAATCTAAACCATAATCCACAGTCAGAACATTTGTAGGATTCCTGTTCTATGGGTGGCCTCATGAGTATCTTAAGTAGATAAGGCTTAGCGGCTTGTATAGCTGTGTGCACCATCACTGGGGCCTCTTGTTTACTAGGTTCCCTCTCACGTGTAGCTCTTGTGTCAATCTCCTTTCTAGATGATTCGTCACATGTACAGTACCGGCATGGTGTGGCATCTGTCTGGTTCTTCTCACTGGATGACGCTAAAACATGAGTTTGTAGGTGTTGAACCAGATCTGCCGTCTGAGTGAATCCCGTCACACATGTAGCACAGCCAGTGTATACAGTGTGAATAACCTGTCTACCACCTTGAGAGCACTTGTGAGGTTTCTCTCCTGTCTGTGTCATCAGATGTGTCACTACTTTACGTGGGCCCCTGCAGTGCTCATCACATGTACAGTACTGGTTAGGTCTGTAGGATGTCTGGATCTTCTCACTGAATGACACTTCACCATGAGTATGTAGGTGTTTAACCAGATCCTCCGTCTGAGTGAAGCCCTTCACACACGTAGCGCAACCGGAGTAGCTCTGGTCTGTGTGAATGGCCATGTGTGTTGTTAAACCTGAGTTGGTGTTAAACACCTGGTCACAATGCAGACACCTGTGACGTTTGATTCCTCTGTGCTTCCTCCACACATGTCTCCTGAGGTTTCCAGCCTGTGTAAACTCTTCACCACAGTCTGAACACTGTTGAGGTTTCTCTCCTGTGTGGGTCATCTTGTGTCTCTTTAAGGTTCCTTTCCGGTTACACCTTTCACCACAGTCTGAACACTTGTGAGGTTTCTCCCCTGTGTGGGTCATCATGTGTGTCTATAAGATTCCTTTCCGGTTAAACCATTGACCACAGTCCGAACACCTGTGAGGTTTCTTACTGGTAGTCACTGTCCTTGTAATAGAGGTCATGCATCTAGAGATTGCAGTCAAAGTAGAGGAAGAGACACTTTCTGGTACAGATCTGACACAGGTGTCCTAAAGATGAGCGCGTGATGAAACATCAGCCAAATGAAGATCACTCAAACCGCGGCACCCACGAGCTCTTCCTATGTCTACACCTGTCATAGGTAAGTATAGTTACACTTTAACTTCTTAATTTACTGATCATATAGAAATTGTTTATATTTTAGACATTTCATTATATATAACTGTATATATATGTTTTGGGGATTTTCTTAACAATAGCCCGCCCCCTTCTTTAAAACGCTGTATCTGCCCCAATATACCATATCATATGCCCGTTGAGACATACTCCCATGGGAACGTGGACAAGCAAATCTTTCCCATCTTAAACTCAATTTATTTTATTATATTGAGGTCTATTAAACACCACCCATCGGTGCACACAGCAGCGTAAGCAAGACGTGGCCTCTATAACTCAGGGGCAGATCCGGGGGGAGGGGGGCGCAGGGGGCACCCCCCCCCTATTTTTCTGTACATTTTAATTTAGATGGTTGAACACCCCCAATGCTGTAGGTATTACAGCGCCCACCCCCCCCCCCCCCCACCCCACCCCCCACTTCTGAAATACCTGGATCCGCCTTCAGCCCGGCCTTCAGCTTCAGAGTGTGGCTTCTGCTTTTCTGCCCCTCTACATGTATGGGAACCGGTGCCTACCTGTATAAGTGAATAGCTGTGGGTATTTTCACTGCTTTCAAGAGTTTTTGTTTATTTTCCCGCTCCAGAGGAAGTTGTGAGAATGTCGGTAAAAGTTGTAACCCAATAACATGACAGGCAAACTAATTTCGGTTCTTACATGAAGATGGCAGCACCACTGCACCCAACTACAGTGCTGCCACCTTCCTGTGAACTCTGTAGTTAGCCCAGTGGGTGCTGCAGTGGGTGACAACTTTTACTATTTACTGCTAACTTCCTGCCAAAGCTGAAAACCAACTACTTGAGAATATAATAGGTAGGTTTCACTGTTACAGGCATGTTAATTCTGCACAGGGCATGCCCCTGTGTGGTAGTGCAGTCCATACATCAGTACATGTTACTGTATTGTCAGTGGGGGGCCTTCCACAAATGATGTCATGCTATTTGTGACAATTTGTAACCCACCCCCCTCCCCCTCAAGTCATGTTTAAACTTTGACCCCGCCCCTCCCCTCCTATGATATGCTATTTGTGGCCAATTAGTGACCCACCCCCCTCCCCCTCAAGTTATGTTTGCCCCCCTCCCCTCTCAAGTCATGTTTGACCCCGCCCCCGTCCCCCCTCAAGTCATGTTTGACCCCGCCCCTCCCCCTTCAAGTCACGTTTGACCCCGCCCCTCCCCCCTCAAGTCACGTTTGACCCCGCCCCTCCCCCCTCAAGTCATGTTTGACCCCGCCCCTCCCCCCTCAAGTCATGTTTGACCCCCCCCCCCCCTCCCCCCTCAAGTCATGTTTGACCCCCCCCTCCCCCCTCAAGTAATGTTTGACCCCGCCCCCTCCCCTCAAGTCATGTTTGACCCCCCCCTCCCCCCTCAAGTCATGTTTGACCCCCCCCCTCCCCCCTCAAGTCATGTTTGACCCCCCCCCTCCCCCCTCAAGTCATGTTTGACCCCCCCCTCCCCCCTCAAGTCATGTTTGACCCCCCCCCTCCCCCCTCAAGTAATGTTTGACCCCGCCCCCTCCCCTCTGTATGACATGCTATTTGTGGCCAAATAGTGATCCACCCCCCCTCCCCCCTCAGGTAATGTTTGACCCCGCCCCATCCTCCCTGTATGACACAATTTGTGGACAGCCCCTTGTCTCACTGTCTGCATAGCCATAGGTATGTCCTGGGGGAGGCACTCATTTTTTAATGACAGGTGTGCGGCTGGACCCCCGGCAACCCTTTACTCGTGTTTAGGGATATTTTTGGGGAAAATTGACCCTTTTCAGGGTATCTTGAAAATGAACCTGTTCCTACTGAGATTCTGGCAAAATTGAGCCTCTGTTAAGAAAGATTCTGAAGAAAATTAGCCCTTGCTGAGGGAGATTTTGGTGAGAAGTTTTTGTGTAGATACGTGATAGCTCACCAGGGTGCCAAGACAAACGTTCAGAGCGCAATCTTAACTTATAATCTTAAATCTTAATATATAATCTGATAGATCTCCTCGTATCTGCCACCTTGTGTCACATACCCATACTATGCTACCTGAGGTTTGCCTATATAGTATGTACCCTACACCCAGATGAGACAACATAAACATCTTAACCTAAAGGAAGGAAAAAAGAAGAAAAACAAGGGGCATTGGGAGGCAGAGCCCCCCATTACATACTAACTAACTAGCCTACACAGTAAACAGGTAAACTATTCTACAGTGTCTCTGACATAAGGTACTACCTGGTAAATCATCTAGAATAGATGATCAAGCTTATAATTAACCAATAATCTGCTCCCGGGGTCATCTCTGGACAATATTCAAAGCGCTATCTGTAGCAATGCTGATTTTCTTTTTCTTTTTGACAGTTTAATGATGCAATAATTTGTGAGCTATGTCCAATCCACTCCCCTTTTCCTCTGTTCTGAAGGTGATGCGGACATCTTACACAAACAACTAAACAATGGTCACCAACGGTCACCTCACAGCAATGCAGTAGACGTCCACTCCCTGTCACACCGGTCACCAACTGTCACCTCATACCAATGCAGTAGACGTCCACTCCCTGTCACACCGGTCACCAACTGTCACCTAACACCGATGCAGTAGACGTCCACTCCCTGTCACACCGGTCACCAACTGTCGCCTCACACCGATGCAGTAGACGTCCACTCCCTGTCACACCGGTCACCAACTGTCGCCTCACACCGATGCAGTAGACGTCCACTCCCTGTCACACCGGTCACCAACTGTCGCCTCACACCGATGCAGTAGACGTCCACTCCCTGTCACACCGGTCACCAACTGTCGCCTCACACCGATGCAGTAGACGTCCACTCCCTGTCACACCGGTCACCAACTGTCGCCTCACACCGATGCAGTAGACGTCCACTCCCTGTCACACCGGTCACCAACTGTCGCCTCACACCGATGCAGTAGACGTCCACTCCCTGTCACACCGGTCACCAACTGTCGCCTCACACCGATGCAGTAGACGTCCACTCCCTGTCACACCGGTCACCAACTGTCGCCTCACACCGATGCAGTAGACGTCCACTCCCTGTCACACCGGTCACCAACTGTCGCCTCACACCGATGCAGTAGACGTCCACTCCCTGTCACACCGGTCACCAACTGTCGCCTCACACCGATGCAGTAGACGTCCACTCCCTGTCACACCGGTCACCAACTGTCGCCTCACACCGATGCAGTAGACGTCCACTCCCTGTCACACCGGTCACCAACTGTCGCCTCACACCGATGCAGTAGACGTCCACTCCCTGTCACACCGGTCACCAACTGTCGCCTCACACCGATGCAGTAGACGTCCACTCCCTGTCACACCGGTCACCAACTGTCGCCTCACACCGATGCAGTAGACGTCCACTCCCTGTCACACCGGTCACCAACTGTCGCCTCACACCGATGCAGTAGACGTCCACTCCCTGTCACACCGGTCACCAACTGTCGCCTCACACCGATGCAGTAGACGTCCACCCCCTGTCACACCGGTCACCAACTGTCGCCTCACACCAATGCAGTAGACGTCCACCCCCTGTCACACCGGTCACCAACTGTCGCCTCACACCAATGCAGTAGACGTCCACTCCCTGTCACACCGGTCACCAACTGTCACCTCACACCAAATGCAGTAGACGTCCACTCCCTGCCACACCGGTCACCAACTGTCACCTCACACCAATGCAGTAGACGTCCACTCCCTGTCACACCGGTCACCAACTGTCACCTCACACCAATGCAGTAGACGCCCACTCCCCGTCACACCGGTCACCAACTGTCACCTCACACCAATGCAGTAGACGTCCACCCCCTGTCACACCGGTCACCAACTGTATCCTCACACCAATGCAGTAGATGTCCAGTCCCTGTCACACCAGTCACCAACTGTCACCTCACACCAATGCAGTAGACGCCCACTCCCCGTCACACCGGTCACCAACTGTCACCTCACACCAATGCAGTAGACGTCCACCCCCTGTCACACCGGTCACCAACTGTATCCTCACACCGATGCAGTAGATGTCCAGTCCCTGTCACACCGGTCACCAACTGTATCCTCACACCGATGCAGTAGACGTCCACCCCCTGTCACACCGGTCACCAACTGTATCCTCACACCGATGCAGTAGACGTCCACTCCCTGTCACACCGGTCACCAACTGTATCCTCACACCAATGCAGTAGACGTCCACCCCCTGTCACACCGGTCACCAACTGTCGCCTCACACCGATGCAGTAGACGTCCACTCCCTGTCACACCGGTCACCAACTGTATCCTCACACCAATGCAGTAGACGTCCACTCCCTGTCACACCGGTCACCAACTATTTTACCAATAATAAGTAGACGTCCACTCCTTTTGAAGCATATTTTGAAAATCATTTCATGAATAAAAATACTTTTGAAAACTATGAAAACATTAAGACTTCATTAGCCTTAAGGAGAGAGTGTTACATCAAGTATATATTATTATAATCCAGTATATAGTGTGATGGAAGGCAACATAGTTGTGTCGGATAAAGGATCTTACCCATGCCCTTTTTGTAGTGAGAAGTTTGAGACATATCACGAGGTGAATTTACACATGAATGCACACACCAAGGAGGATACATTGTACATGGGTTCAAACTGTAAATATGCATCTGCGGATAAAACTGATATCGATCACCACTTTTTCACTCACTCACAATATAAACATGTCCAGACTGAACCAGGGAGTTCCTACCTATGTTCTTGTTGTAGTAAAGGGTTTAAAACACTGCTTGAACTAGTCACCCATATGAAGATGCCAAATGGAGGTAAATTGTACAAATGTTCAAATTGTGCATTTGTATCCCACCAAATGTCAATAGTGCAGAGCCATATGACAACTCACACCAAACAAGGGACTGAAACTAGAGTAAGTTGTCCCCAGAGTGAGCAGAGTGATGCAGTGTTAGCTGACGGTAGTATTGTTAATGATGAACAGACCTTGCTGCCGTCTTTATCAACTGACCCTAGGTCCATCACAGCCAGGACTAATGATGCAGGAATGGAGACCACACCCAGAATGACAACAGGCAATGTCCACACACATGTCTCTGGAACTAGACACAAAGACTTCATTCATGAAAGTGTGGAAGTAAATCCCCAATTGGGAGATCAGCAATTGCCTCATGTCCCTTGTGGAGGGGTTGGAATAAATCATGGTATCCAGTTTCAAACAAAAAAGAAAGTTTACAAGTGTTCGGACTGTGGTAAGCAGTTCACAACAGCACAAGACTTAGTGAGACACAGGCTTATCCACACAAGAGAGAAACCTAATCAGTGTTTAGACTGTGGTAGAGAGTTTACAAGGACAGGTGATGTAATGAAACACATGATGACACATGTACAGGACAGAAGATCTTACAAGTGTTCTGACTGTGGCAAACAGTTTATAAAAGCATCTGCCCTAAAGACACACATGAGGGTCCACACAGGAGAGAAACCTTACAAGTGTTCTGACTGTGGCAAACAGTTTACACACGGATCTGCCCTAAAGACACACATGAGGGTCCACACAGGAGAGAAACCTTACAAGTGTCCTGGCTGTGGCACACAGTTTGCACGGCTAAGTACCTTGAGGGCACATATGATCATTCATACAAGAGAAAGACCCTCTCCATGTTCTGATTATGATGAACAGGTTACAGATATAAACAAGTTAAAGATACAGACGGGGCTTTATTGGTGTTCTGTGTGCAGACGCAGATTTCCCAATCAAAGAGAATTCAAATACCACATGATGCGACACACAGTAGAGAAACCTCATCAGTGTCCCCAGTGTCCCAAGTCATTTATCTGGCTTAAATCCTTGAAGTTACACATGAAGACTCACACAGGAGAAAACCATAACACATGCCCCCAATGTAAGAAGGTGTTTAGTCAGAAAGGTAATCTAAATAGGCATATGATGACCCACACAGGAGATAAACCTTACAAGTGTTCTGTGTGCAACCAAAGTTTTCTTCGTGCATATTACTTAAGGCGGCACATGAAAACTCATGGTTCTGCAGATTCCTGCACATGGTCAGTATGTGATAGACAGTTCACAGACCAGTCAAGCTTAAAGGAACATATAGTCAGCCACACAGAACAGAAAGGCCACACAATTCAACATGTAGAAACTGGTGTAGATGTTCCCACAGAGAGTGAGAGCTTCCCTCAGGCAGAAAACACTGCTGACTGTGTACCCACATCTGGACATAGTGCAATCATTTGTGATAGTACAATGCAGATTTATCAGTCACTGATTCAAATGGGAGGTACACCTTGTCAATATGAGGGACAGACTGATGAGGTCACTGATATAGGGACACCTATAGTTGTACAGTCTGACAGTGCTGGTACAATGCTGCAAGAATCTGAATATATTAAGATGAATCGATCTATTTCACAACTATTACAAACTGATGAAAATGCTCAAAATCATTCAAGTGATGAAACCGTATGTCTGCCTTTGAAAGCAAAAAATGAATTAAATCACATAATATATCAATCAGATTGTGATCAAATGCAGGATACCAAGCATGTTCAAATAGAGCTAACAACAACACTTCATGAAGCTGATTTGCAGCTATGCCTGGGAGGGAATATGGCATGCAAAGATCTCAAAACTCCTGATGACAGTTCAGTGAATCAGAAATCATTTCAAACCAAAGGACAGACCAAAATACAAGCAGCACAACCAGAACAGCTACCTGCCCTAAAGACACACATGAGGGTCTACACAGGAGAGAAACCTCACAAGTGTTCTTACTGTGGCAAACAGTTTACACACGCATCTGCCCTAAAGACACACATGAGGGTCCACACAGGAGAGAAACCTTACAAGTGTCCTGACTGTGATACACAGTTTGCACGGCTAAGTAACTTGAAGGCACATATGATTATCCATACAAGAGAAAGACCCTCTCGATGTTCTGATTATAATGAACAGGTGACAGATACAAACAAGTTAAAGATACAGACGGGGCTTTATTGGTGTTCTGTGTGCAAAAGGAAATTTCCCAAACAAAGAGAGTTCAAATACCACATGATGCGACACACAGGAGAGAGACCTCATCAGTGTCCCCAGTGTCCAAAGTCATTTATCTCAATTAAAAGCTTGAAGGTACACATGAAGACTCACACAGGAAAAAAGCCTTACACATGCTCCCAATGTAAGAAGGCGTTTAGTCAGAAAGGTAATCTAAATAGGCATATGATGACCCACACAGGAGATAAACCTTACAGGTGTTCTGTGTGCAACAAAAGGTTCCTTGGTGCATATCACTTAAGAAGGCACATGAAAACTCATGGTACTGAAAAGTCTTGCACATGCCCAGTATGTGATAGGCAGTTCACAGACCAGTCAAGCTTAAAGGAACATATAGTCAGCCACACAGAACAGGAAGGCCACACAGGTCAACATGTAGAAACCGGTGTGAATGTTCCCACAGAGAGTGAGAGCTTCCCTCAGGCAGAAAACACTGCTGACTGTGTACCCGCATCTGGACATAGTGCAATCATTTGTGATAGTACAATGCAGATTTATCAGTCACTGATTCAAATGGGAGGTACACCTTGTCAATATGAGGGACAGACTAATGAGGTTACTGATATAGGGACACCTATAGTTGTACAGTCTGACAGTGCTGGTACAATGCTGCAAGAATCTGAATATATTAAGATGAATCCATCCATTTCACAACTATTACAAACTGATGAAAATGCTCAAAATTATTCAAGTGATGAAACTGTATGTCCGCCTTTGAAAACAAAAAATGAAATAAATCACATAATATATCAATCAGATTGTGATCAAATGCAGGATACCAAGCATATTCAAATAGATCTAACAACAACACTTCATGAAGCTGATTTGCAGCTACATCTGGGAGGGAATATGGCATGCAAAGATTTCAAAACTCCTGATTACAATTCAGTAAATCAGGAATCATTTCAAACCAAAGGACAGACTAAAATACAAACAGCACAACCAGAACAGCTACCTGCTATGGGAGACGACTACAGCTGCTACATGGACGGCATTAACTATTCTAGCTGTGAATTATGTGTCAAAGGTTTTATGAATCAAGCAGTATTAGAAGAACACCTTGAGAAACATCTAGAGGAACATATTCTGATGCATGCAGAGGATTTAGCCTTGGATAGACTATTTACCTTTCAGTAGAATTGACACTACAGTGTCTGCAATAATCCAGCTGCCTTGATTATCCAGCTGCTTTTACCATGGAAATGCTATACATAAGCTTATGAAAATGCTTTAAAAATATTTCACTTCATTCAGTGATGAACCCCCCTGAGCTGACTCAAAAATTTGGTACATAAAGCTGTGTACTCAAAAAAATAGAGGAATATGTGGTTATGTTTTTACATAATATCTCATAAAAGATTTGATTACAACACAACTTCTAGCCTACATAGGAGAATTTAATTGATAGTCCTATTGTGAATTCCCTGCAAAACAAAAATCTCAAGCGGAACTTGTGTCATTCTTGAGTCTTGACTCGTGATCCCTAGGAGAATTTGAGAATTTGTGAACATTTCTCGGTCAAATTTCTTGTGGAGAAAAAGTTTAGAAATTCAGAACGTTTCTGGAACGTTATTTGTCACGAACATTCATTTCCTGAGTTATTTTTGTGGATAGGACATGTTCACAATTCATGAGAATATCTCGTGTACTTCTTGTGTTATGGGGACTTCCCCAGATTCTCCCCCAGTTGCGAACGTCCAATTCCCAAATTCTGTTTGGAGGGTTACTATTAAATGTTATGATTATGAAAACAATTTTACACAGTCCTCTACCTCACATTCATCCATGTACTCGTCTACAATTTGTGAGCGATGTATACAATGACTTACTTTAGGGAAACAAGTGGCTCTGCCTTATCGAGGCAGCACTGTCTCAATGCTATGTGGTATTTCTCACACTG
Organism: Harmothoe impar; assembly: GCA_947462335.1. Taxonomy (NCBI): domain Eukaryota; kingdom Metazoa; phylum Annelida; class Polychaeta; order Phyllodocida; family Polynoidae; genus Harmothoe; species Harmothoe impar. The sequence continues at coordinate 10,486,095 of OX381707.1, read as the reverse complement.
TGCGACCAAATGTAAATTGAGATTTAATTGATAAAACTGTAGGGGGGTCATTGCAAAAATAGTACAGAGAGGCTAAGACTGGGGCCCATATATTCAGGCCGCACACAATTACTTGTATGCTTTCTAACAATTATTCCTTTTGGGAGATATATCTAAGGATGAGTTTCATTTCTTTTCATCACACATGGCCTGATAGTTATAGTAAATCCTTTGCATCAAAATTGCCTAATTGATTTGGATTGGGGGGGGGGGGTAGAAAAAGATGTGTACTATTAGCTTATCAGAGGGAGGTGTCGCGGCGGTCACCTGACTCTAACAGCACCCCCTTTATATCCTCAACCAAAGCAGGGGAGGTCCTCACTTCATTACTGCCTGCAGGGTTGCCACTGTCAGGGAAAATGTCAGGGAAAATAATATTTTGTCAGGGAAAATCATATAAATGGCAAAAAAGTCACCTGTTTTCTTTCAAAAAGTCTGTATTTTACCATGATTCTAAGGCAGAAAAAATCTAAATCCTCAAGAAGGAGGGGGTAAAGATTTTGTGCGCAAGCGATACACAAAAAAAAACTGTTGTTAGATGTCCACTCACCAAGTTGAAGATAACTTTAAAAGGAGTGCATATTCATAGTTGGAGGGCTTTTAAAAATATTAGGTTTATGTTCCGATTGTCAGGGAAATTTGATATGACGTCAGGGAAATGTCAGGGAATATAAAACTACCTTGTCGGTGGCAACCCTGGCCTGGGCTACTGGATGCACTTGCTGCCGCAAACTACTCCCTGCCTGCTGAAGTGCTGCCTGACTTACTGCCCAGCTGCCTACCTGACTGCCCAGCTAACATCACCCATCCCAAGCCCCCGGTACCCGGCCCCTGCCTACAGTACCCGGCCCCAGCCCCCAGTACCCGGCCCCTGCCTCCAGTACCTGGCCCCTGCCTTCACAACCCGGCCAAAGCCTCCACAGCCCGGTCTAGCCCTTAAGCAAACCGCAAGTCCTTCTCTAATCAGCTTCATGAAATTTAGGCGAACCCAAGTTATTCTTTAATCATCTGTAAACGATTTTAAGCAAACCCAAAGTCCTTCTTTTAATCAGTTTTAAGCATGCTTTAACCCCAAATTTAATCTGCTTTTGGACCCCCGGAAAGAAGGCCATTCAGCATCATTAAAGATTGATTAAAGTTTGCTGACAAGTTCGCTTAAAGGTGCGTAATGTCCTCCTTTAATCACGTTTAAGTAACGCTCAAAGCTGCTTAGATTGGAAGTATTATGCAGTGAGGAGTACGACCTCTCAGTAGGAGGTGTCGCTAAATTCTCTGGTCTTGGCTTACAACAGTTATCCACACCACACAGGTACATACTGTTAGTAATAGTACTGTAGTAGAGGGTCCTGTACTCTGATGGTGACAGTCAGGGGTAGCTGGGTGAGTAGTGACTGCTGCAGCTCCTGCTGTTGGTGACCCCAAACCTCAGTGCTGAGGCATCTATACCCTACCCCTCCTGCTACCACTCCTCCCCAGCAGCAGGAGCAGCAATATCGGTATAAGCAGCAGTAGCAGCAGCAGCAATAGTAGCAGCAGTAACAGCGGGGGTCTGGATGGGGGGGTCCCCATTTCCCATGTCGATTTTAAGAAATGGCCATGTCGCCCTGTCGATTTTAAGAAATGGCCATGTCGCCCTGTCGATTTAAAGAAATTGCCATGTCCCATGTCACTATCTCTGATTTCCCTCATGTCGCATGTCAGTAGGCCAAAAAAGGGCCATGTCGCCATGTCGATTTTAGTGGTCCACACCCATAACAGCAGTGCCACCCTCTCTGCACACCCTCAGGGCCTGCCCATTCCCACAGGCAGCATCAGCATTGTCCATAGGGCCAGCAGCATCAGTCACTCCACCCCCTTCACACACAGTCCCACTCCAATACCGAGTACTACATGTAGTGTGGTATTGTCTGGTGTCTCAGTGAGCCAGACATGACAGGATAGCACCCAGGGATACAGAGCATGGCAACAGGGTCAGGTAGGTTATGTTGTCTTTATTCTGTAGGTTTGTGAGGTCAGTGTTGTGACAAGAGCCATCTCATACTTATATACGGACTAGCCGTCAGCTGAGGGCCCTGTCAGGGCTACGTCCCCACACACAGACCAGCCGTCAGCTGAGGGCCGTGTAAGGGCTACGTCCCCACACACAGACTAGCCGTCAGCTGAGGGCCGTGTAAGGGCTACGTCCCCACACACAGACTAGCCGTCAGCTGAGGGCCGTGTCAGAGCTACGTCCCCACACACAGACTAGCCGTCAGCTGAGGGCCGTGTAAGGGCTACGTCCCCACACACAGACTAGCCGTCAGCTGAGGGCCGTGTTAGGGCTACGTCCTCACACACAGACTAGCCGTCAGCTGAGGGCCGTGTAAGGGCTACGTCCCCACACACAGACTAGCCGTCAGCTGAGGGCCGTGTTAGGGCTACGTCCCCACACACAGACTAGCCGTCAGCTGAGGGCCGTGTAAGGGCTACGTCCCCACACACAGACTAGCCGTCAGCTGAGGGCCGTGTTAGGGCTACGTCCTCACACACAGACTAGCCGTCAGCTGAGGGCCGTGTCAGGGCTACGTCCCCACACACAGACTAGCCGTCAGCTGAGGGCCATGTCAGAGCTACGTCCTCACACACAGACTAGCCGTCAGCTGAGGGCCGTGTCACTGTCAGGGCTACGTCCCCACACACAGACTAGCCGTCAGCTGAGGGCCGTGTCACTGTCAGGGCTACGTCCCCACACACAGACTAGCCGTCAGCTGAGGGCAGTGTCAGGGCTACGTCCTCACACACAGACTAGCCGTCAGCTGAGGGCCGTGTCAGGGCTACGTCCCCACACACAGACTAGCCGTCAGCTGAGGGCCATGTCAGAGCTACGTCCTCACACACAGACTAGCCGTCAGCTGAGGGCCGTGTCAGAGCTACGTCCCCACACACAGACCAGCCGTCAGCTGAGGGCCATGTCAGGGCTACGTCCCCACACACAGACTAGCCGTCAGCTGAGGGCCGTGTCAGGGCTACGTCCCCACACACGGACTAGCCGTCAGCTGAGGGCCGTGTCAGGGCTACGTCCCCACACACAGACTAGCCGTCAGCTGAGGGCAGTGTCAGGGCTACGTCCCCACACACAGACTAGCCGTCAGCTGAGGGCAGTGTCAGGGCTACGTCCCCACACACAGACTAGCCGTCAGCTGAGGGCCGTGTCGCTGTCAGGGCTACGTCCCCACACACAGACTAGCCGTCAGCTGAGGACCGTGTCAGGGCTACGTCCCCAAACACAGACTAGCCGTCAGCTGAGGGCCGTGTCAGGGCTACGTCCCCACACACAGACTAGCCGTCAGCTGAGGGCCCTGTCAGAGCTACGTCCCCACACACAGACTAGCCGTCTTATATTGGATTGTATTGAAAGTAGTGTTTGAGCCCCCTTTAGTTCTGGTTGGGGGGGGGGGGGGGGGGCATGCCCCTGTGCCCCCACTTTTCCCTATGCAGGAGAGGTAAGAATTGGATATTGTGTTATTATATTACAGATCTTCACCAATTTTGGGGGGGCCCAAACATATTCAGGCCCCCCCTCCTCAGTGATTGGGGGGGGGGGGGGGGGCCGGGCCCCCCTGGCCCCCCCTTTTCCTACGCCACTGTTATGAATGTACCATCCGTTCATTGCCAAATTTCGCAAGTTTTTAACTATATTGATATGAAACAGTTCCTCAATTAATGATACCAAACCAACTAAAAGAAACATTATTTTGATTAGAAGCCTGCCATGAAGCCTCGAACAGGGATACAGTGCTATTTGTAGGCTTTATCAAAAGAGCACAATACAATGATATTTTGATTTGATTAATTTAATTATCCTTTCTGTTTTGCAGATCCTGAGGCGACAGAAAAGAAGCTGGTTCACATGGCATGCTGCAACTTCTTCTGTACATATAAGTTTAAAATCCTGCACAGACATAGATACGAAGGCAAGAGCAAAGAAGCATGTCGAATGTTGTTCTCAGCCTCGTAAAAGAAGAAGCACGGTGGAGAAGCTGCACAGCTGTTCAGTCTGTGGGAAATCCTGCACTAGATCTGACAATTTGAAGCAGCACATGAGGATCCACACAGGAGAAAAACCACACAAGTGTTCAAACTGTGGTAAGAGGTTTACACATGGAGGTCAGTTAAAAAAACACATGATGATCCACAAAGGAGAGAAACCCCACAAGTGTTCTGACTGTGGTAAAGAGTTTGGACGGGCTGATTATCTAAAGCAACACATGATGACCCACACAGGAGATAAACCACACAAGTGTTATGTCTGCAGTAAACAGTTTAGGGGGGCAGGTACCTTAAAGACACACATGAGGACCCACACAGGAGAGAAGCCTCACATGTGTTCTGAATGTGGTAAACAGTTTACACGGGCACATAGCTTAAAGCAACACATGATGACCCACACTGGGGAAAAACGTCACAAGTGTTTTAACTGTGGTAAACAGTTTTCACGGGCAAATAATTTAAAAAGACACATGATGACCCACACAGGAGAGACTCCTCACAAGTGTTCAGACTGTGGTAAGCGATTCATTTCTGCAACCGGCATAAAGACACACATGCTGGCCCATACAGGGGAGAAACCTCACAAGTGTTCTGACTGTGGTAAACAGTTTTCATGGGCAAATAACTTAAAGCAACACATGAGGACCCACACTGGAGAGAAGCCTCACAAGTGTTCTGAATGTGGTAACCAGTTTACACATGCATGGAACTTAAAGCAACACCTGATGACCCACACAGGGGAAAAACCTCACAAGTGTTTTGACTGTGGTAAACAGTTTTCATGGGCAAATAACTTAAAGAAACACATGATGACCCACACAGGAGAGAAACCTCACAAGTGTTCAGACTGTGGTAAGCGGTTCATATGGGCAAAACGCTTAAAGATACATATGTTGACCCACACAGGGGAGAAACCTCACAAGTGTTATAACTGCGGTAAACAGTTTGGGGAGGCAGGTACCTTAAAGACACACATGGTGACCCACACTGGAGAGAAACCGTACAAGTGTTCTGTATGTTGTAAGATTTTTATTAGATCATCAGGGTTGTCAGCACACATGGCGACTCACACAGGGGAAACACCTCAGTGTAGTATATGTGGCAAGAGACTTAAAAGTTTCAGAAAGAAGCATAACCTACTTCTCCACATTCTGACCCACACAGGAGAGAAGCCTCACAAGTGTTCTGAATGTGGTAACCAGTTTACACGGGCAAATAATTTAAAGACACACATGATGACCCACACAGGAGAGAAACCTCACAAGTGTTCAGACTGTGGTAGGCGGTTCATATGGGCAAAACGCTTAAAGATACACATGTTGACCCACACAGGGGAGAAACCTCACAAGTGTTATAACTGCGGTAAACAGTTTAGGGAGGCAGGTACCTTAAAGACACACATGGTGACCCACACTGGAGAGAAACCGTACAAGTGTTCTTTTATTAGACCATCAGGGTTGTCAGCACACATGGTGACTCACACAACACCTCAGTGTACTATATGTGGCAAGAGGGATAACAATTTCAGAAAGAAGCATTATCTACTTCTCCACATTCTGACCCACACAGGAGAGAAACCGTATGGGTGTTCTGAGTGTACAGAGAGATTTGGTAAGTTATTAAGCTTACATAAACACCTGCTGAGTCATACAGGCGGGAAACCGGAAACAAAGTATTCAAGGGATATCCCTTCCCCAAAGGTTCAGGGAAAAATAATTGAAAAAGATTCCTATCCATGCCCTTTTTGTAGTGGGAAGTTTGAGACATATCCCGATGAGAGCTTACACATGAATGCACAGATAGCACAGGATTTGAAGAGACACATAATGACCCACACAGGAGAGAAACCTCACCAGTGCTCTGACTGTGGTAAACAATTTGCACTGGCTGATGTCCTAAAGACACACATGATGACTCACACAGGAGAGAAACCGTATAGGTGTTCCAAATGTACAGAGAGATTTAGGAAGTTATCAAGCTTGCATGAACACCTGCTCAGTCATATAGGCAGGAAACCTGAAACAAAGCATTCAATGGATATCCCTTCCCCAAAAGTTCAGGGAAGAATAATTGAAAATATGGACAAACCCTGCATGGGTTCTTCTCCAAATCAACATTCTGTCTTATCAAATAATATTAGAAGTAAGAACGTTACAAATGACATGCCTACACAAAATATTGGGTTGGCAAGGCTATCCAATGTCACTGAATATAGTGAAATTAAACCTGAACCAAACATGTGTTATTGTGAAGATCAGCCAGACTATACCAATTGCCATACATGTGTGAAGGGATTTTCCCACCCAGGGGATTTACAGGAGCACCTCTTGATGCACGTCTGTTCCAGCTGTGATACTTGTGTGATGGGCTTCCAGCAGGTCACAGACTTACAGAACCATATAGCCACCCATCTTGGTTCCCAGGTTAACCAGAAACTGTTGACACATGTACCTCCCAGCTGTCATGGGTGTCAGGATGGTGTGGAGTCCGAGTGTGAATGTGAGGATTCTGAGTAACATGACGCACAACTCCAGGCTAGAGGTGTCTATTAAAGTAAAACAATTCATTTCCCACCGGAACAGGTTAACCCTTGTAAGAAAGGTTAATTCATATTCTCTACAAATGTCATTATTGCCTCTTTAAATGCATGTATGCTTTATATAGGACTAGAGATACGGTTAGTAGTAGCAGCCATAAAATGCTACTATAACTATAGGGATAATCACTTGAAAATGTTTAGGTCAAATTTAATAGTTATATAAGACCAAAATCTCATACGCTTTGCATCTCTGTGGCTAGGATAATGATATCAAAAGATGAATCTGTTTTCTGAATATGATGTCGACTAGCACAACAGTAGGATATTTAATCCAAGTATTTTCTGTATCAGGATGTGAACAGAAGTCAAAAGTCCAACTTTCTTTTTGGTGTGGCCTTATATAGAGGTAATCAACAGTGGAGTCTGGTTATGATGTTTGATTATGAGGGTCTGCATTGAGAGTCAGTATTGTGTATTTATATGTTGATTGTTCAATTGTTTCATGCTCAGTAATAAACATAACCAAAGGCAGCTGTCCCAAATTGATGCAAAATGAGGAAGGAAGAACATGTGTGATGTATTATTGAAGCTAACATAGTCTCCATTGTGATCTTTATTGTAGAAAGTGTCCTTGGTTTAAACTTTAAAACAGCAAACATGTAATGCAACAAAACCTACATAATTTAGATTAAAACCATTAAACCCTTAAAAGAGACCTCATCAGGGATATGTTATCATACAGCTTTCCCCATAAAAGCAGAGGATGATATTTAACATGGTGTTCTATGATAACAGGTAACTTTCAACAACTAACAATCCGCAGCATCCACATCATGAGACAGGAATACATATCCTTGCTTTAACTCAGCTCAGGGATGGAAGAATTATAGGCTCAAGTATTACAATGTGAGTAATACATAACATACATCTTTAATTCATAACAGTTTCTAACAATAATGATATCATGGATAAACAGATGAGGTGCATTTCTCATGCTTCAAATCATCATGTATACAGAGATAATTACAAGGTGTGGGGGGAGGCGTCTTCCTCCAGTAACAAGATCTACACACAGGGGTATCACAGCCTCTGCCCCCGTCCCCAGCAGATACTCAAACGGCAGATTGTATCTGGCCACATACAAATAATTATCAGCTTTGCGGATTCTTTTGAAAAAAGAAAGGTAAGGGCGGGAGGGCCTTTCACTCTTTTCTTTTCCTTATCATATGTGTGGAAATAAGGATAAGAACACCTTTTAAATTTCGTTTCTACCCGAATTAATAGCTAGGTTATTGGTGCTATTGCAAGTGGATTGCTGATTTTTCCTTTGTGTGGCCATTGTTGGTAATTTCTTTCTAAATAGAGAACCTAAAGGAGGTATCCGCAAAGCTGATAATCAATTTGAAGTGGCCTTAGGCTAACAGATGACCTCTACACCAGCTCTCCATGCTGCATGCAGGTCATCATGTTCATACCATGCCGGGTATAAAAATGTCCACCATCCTCATCAGGCATGTGTTATGATGTGTTCGTTTAGATAGGAGAGCTGACACAAACTGTGGTCACAAACTGAACACCATCAGGCATGTGTTATGATGTGTTCGTTTAGATAGGAGAGCTGACACAAACTGTGGTCACAAACTGAACACCATCAGGCATGTGTTATGATGTGTTCGTTTAGATAGGAGAGCTGACACAAACTGTGGTCACAAACTGCACACCCAGAATGGGTCTGTGAGTGTGTGTCTGTCACTATGGGAGTAACAGTGACAGCTTCCTCCTTACAGTCAGATTTCTCAAGGACAGCCCCTTGACTGTGGATCTGCGCGTGCGTGTTTGCCACTATCTGAGTCTCAGGCTCAGGTACAATACTCTGAATGTGGGTCTGTATGTTTGTGTCTATAACCATTTGAGTTTCACCGGTAGTTTCCTCCTTTACAGAGTCCTCAAGTATGTCATCCTGAATATGGGTTTGTGAGTTTGTGTTTGTCACTAACTGTGCTCCGGTATCAGTTTCCTCCTCCTGAGGTACAATACTCTGACTATGGCTATGGGTCTGTGAGTTTGTGTCTATAACCATTTGAGTTTCAGTGTCAGGCTCATCCTTTACAAAACCCTCAGGTAGGACCCCCTGACTATGGTTCTCTGTGTGCCTGTTTGTCACTATTTGAGCATCAGGATCTTCAGATACACCCTTCTGACTGTTGGGCTGAGTGTGCACGTCTAATATCATTTGAGTTTCACTGCTAGGCTTCTCCTTTACACTTTGAGCATGCGTGTTTGTCACTATTTGAGTCTGAGTCCCTGCTACAGCCCCCTGGCTGTGGGTCTGGGCGTGCGTGGTAGCATCCTCCAGTGTACTGAACTGCTGCCCACACTTGCTACATACATACAGCTTTACTACAGGGGCATTTACACCGGCCCCTTGTACCGTGTTACAATGAGTATTTGTAGTACTTGTATCATGAGATGCCATGTGTTTCACAAGTTCAGCCGAGTCAGCAAAAGTCCTACTACATTTTGTGCATGTGTGACGATCCTTTGTATGGGTTTTAAAATGTTCATTTAGATAGGAAACATCCAGTGTACGGAACTTCTCACCACAGATATTACACACGTATAGCTTCAGTCCAGGGGTATTTCTAGCAGCCGCTTGTCCAGCTGTGGGCTTAGTATGAGCAGCCATGTGCTTTATAAGTTGAGCTTGGTCAGCAAAAGTCTGGCTACATTGGTTGCAAGTGTGGAGGTCTTCTGTGTGTGTTTTACAGTGTTCATTAAGGTACGAGAGCTGACAGAAGCTCTGGTGGCACACTGTACATGTGTGGGCTGTGGTGTGTCTGTAGAGGTCTGGGGGGTGCTGGAATACCGTCTTACAGTGGTAACACGTGTAACTCCCCATCCGTGTACCTGAGGGGGTTACGTGAGTTTGTTGTGCCTTAAGGTTCACTCCAGTCTCTTTGCTCCATGATGGATGCTTGTAAAAGAAAAAGGAAGAAAGACATGAATACTAGTACTTCAATTGGTTGAGAACATAGTATTTAATTTACCAGTGAGAGGGAGAGAGAAAGATAGATTTCAAGATAGACTACAATGCTGGTCTCTAGGTTCCCTCTCTACACGGAAGCAAGTGCTGTGTATCTGGCCCCAGCAAAATAGGTTGAACTGAAATTTCTTTGCTTAAAACAAACACATATATATATATTATATCATGCTTATACATTTTCAGTCTGAATAAAATAATTTCAATCAATTTTAAATTTTGCAAGATGTTATTGTTTAGAGTGTGTACATTATTAAAGGTATTACCGTATTCGACGTAAAGCACACACCTCCATATAAGCACACACACCCCGGTTTTTGGCCAATTTTTATACTACAAATAACCAATAATATCTCAATTTTTGACCCCAATTAAACTCTTAACTACTAAAAGGTGTCTATGATCATTTTCTAAGCGCACTGTGCGCTTATTACGTCGAATACGGTATGATTTTTTGATAGTGTTAGACACTAACTGACATCTATTAAATGCCATGTAAAGCATGTTTCTTCCTCTTTCATAATACATGTGCTGCTATATTAGTACCTGTGCATATCCATGGTCGTGGAGCGCTGTGATGTTACCGTCTATGCTTTCCTCAGACTTGAACGCTTCAGTCAAGCTCCTCACGTCAGCCACTGCAGATCATTTCATATTAAGATACATTTCCTTTAGGACATATACTTGGGAAATTGTAGTTTAATTATCCAGGCTCAGGACTAGTTTAACAAGCAACGCCCGATGTAGGCTGGGGTGACATTGTGCTGAAACTTACTGTTTGTGCAGTGACTAATAATTTTACATTGGTATGAAAAAATGTGTTATCCAAGGTAAAATAATCATAAGTCACTTATATATGATGATGATTTCTGGTGACAACAGTGTTGCCGAAATGACATTGGCACACCGGCTTTTGCCGGTGTAAAATCTTAATGGCCTTGGTGAGGGACTTGGACACCAGCCATGATCTCAGCTTTTTAATAGTGAAAGTGCTTTTCAAATATTCAGCTGCTGAAGCTGAGATAAGTCCATGTAACTGTTAGAAGTATTTTTTTCAGTAAATTTAGGCATTTTCAAAAAAACTTTGTGAGCTGTTAATAAAGATGCATCACAATTAGTACCATCTAAATAAAACAGTATATAACATCAATATATATTGGTTTATGTGGCACATGTAGAAGGCAAATGGCCTGTGTAAGACCTCGCGACACAGGCCACATTAGAAATATAAACAAAATCTTTTCAGCAACATGGTGACTAGGAATGTAATTTTAGACTATAGCACAAAGTGAGGAGAACCCCAAACTTACCGGTGTTTGTTGAGTCGCGACTCGTGGATGCAACAAGCTTCTGGGCAGAACTGTGGAAATTGAGGATGTTTCTGACGTGATGCTGCAGATCTGAAATACCAATGAGCATCCATAACATATCTAGTTTGATTTTATGAGATTCTATTTTGATTTTAATCTATCCCTGAATAGCAAACTATAGATTATTTCATTCTATATAGTCCTAGACATGTTAACTGTTATCCCAGACGAGTCAAACATGACATTGTAAATGCACTACTTATGATTGACATGTTTACTGCCTTAGTGTGCAATGTAGTAGTTCAGTATGGGCACAATTGAGTTAAAACCCTGTCTATATGCCCACTCTATGTTTGGCTAGTCCGGGAGGACGAGGATGTGGGGGCTACACTTGCCTGACCGAATATGACAAAAAGGTGATACCCACTACCGGTATATGCCAACCCTACCTACAAGTTGACCCCCTGCTGTGGGAAGAATACTGGACTTCTAGTTTTTTCATCAAAATCTAATGTATAAAACCACATAAATATAAGCTCATCCTTACTTAAAGAATTGACTGATATGGATAAATGACATGGAGGTGGAGTTTTATGGAACTGCAAAAGTGCACAGGGTCCATTAAATAGTGGATTCTTATCACCCGGTGCATCATAAAAATCAAGTCTTGCCAATTTCTGGTGAAAAACATGATAAAAATAGAGAAATATTGACATATTTGGTATCAAAGTAAAGCTAATACAGCGATACAGTGGTATAGAAAAACCTACATTTTCTCCACTTTTAATACAATACTCTATACGTTTAGCCCGCCAAAAAAAAAGATGGAAAAAGATAAAAAAGCCTGCCTCATCATACATCCCAAAACCTTGGTGATGAGAAACCAATCACTTTTTTTTTTGAGTAGCCTTACCTTTGTTAAACTCATTGTCAAAGTGGACCAGGTTGTGGCTGTGCTGGGAGTGTTGTAAGGACACAGCGCGCGACTCCAGGTCAGCATTGGCAGCCTCCAGGGAGGACAGGGTAGTGAGCAGAGTCAATACATCACCACCAACCGGCCTGGCGGAGAGAAAGGAAGAACGGGTTTACAGTAACACCTTGGTTATAAGCACCAGCCTGCCTGGGGCAGGGAGGAAAAAAGAACCAGGGTTTCCATTAAAATGTCTGATTGAAACTCTATGACATTTCCATGAGAAAAAGCTCAATCTTCATGACATTTATAGCATTCTTGTTTGGTGTCGGAGGCCCCTGAGAATTTCTAAAATCTAAGAAGTAAATGGTACAGGTTTTGTAATATTAATTCCATTTTTTTCATTTTTTCACATTCCAGACAGCTTTAGAATTCCAGGACATTCCATGACACGTGCAAACCCTGAGAACAGATGTCATCCAGTTGTATGGACATTATAGATTTAGGAGTTTTCTTTTTGTCAATCGATTTTGTACATGGGGTAAGGGGATCAAGCATCCAGAAAAATGTACCCAGTTTCTGACAAAAATTTCTTAGTGAACACATTTTTTTCCCCACCCCCTGGCCGGTGGAAAATCGTGCCCATCTGTAGCACAGTAACACGCGCGCTTGTTTGCTCAAAACAGATGGAACTTTTTCGAACTTCCCCCAAGAGGAGTCTAAATTCTTTTATCCCCCCCCCCCTGCACGTTGGTAAAAAGATGACCACTCCCTTAGGTATGTGGAATCCATTGACCAACTTTTTCTAACTGCTTTTTCTAGAGCTTGGTCAATCTTAAGATTATCATGATATACTTTTGTGTAGCCTTTCAAAGAAAGTAATTAAGGTTGTGGGAACAAAAAGGTAATATACTTACTCATCACAGACTCTGGTTTGCAGGTCGTCATGGTCTATAGACCCTTGACCTATCGGTGGTAAATCACCGCTGGTACTGCATTCAGGAGCTGTCTCTGTCCTGGATGGACTGCTCTGTATAGGCACAGTGGGTGTATGTGGAGTAGGAGGGGAGGGGTGAGGGGCAGGCAGGACACTGGTTGTACTACATGTCAGCACCCTCAGCACTGTCTGCAGCATATCACTCATGTCAGCATGTTGTTGTTGCTGCCCCAGGTCACTAGACACTGAAATGGAAAAGAAATGAAATGTGGCTATTGTAATTACTCTATCACATAACTGAGACATGTTGCCATAGGTTCACCGGGAAATAGTGTCACAATGCAAGTATGAAAAGAAATGTTGCTAGCTTCACTTACTCATGTTAAGAATTTGTAGATTAAGCAAATTCTTAATGAATATGAAAAATTAGTTCTCTTGAACAATCATTTTCAAAATTGGATTCCCTAGTCTAACTATTTTTTTCTTTGGTGTGGCCTAATTAGTAAATGTAGGCCACCATCTTCAACCATTTGATATGAGCTCGGAACACATACATGACATTATGCATCCTCTCCCTCCCTGTAAACAGCTGGTAAACCACTGCTCAGACAAACATGTGATCAGCCTCTCTTTTAAGGGGTGCCTCCACCAAAGACTGTCCATCCATCCGTCCACTTTTTCCGTCCAAAAAAGCATTTTTAGATCACAAACTGGACGGATTTGATGGACAGATGGACCAAACCCACTTCCACCAAGGACCGTCCGTCAATTCAGTCCATCAATCCGTCCAGTTTGTGGTCTAAAAATGGACGGATTGGTGGACGGATTGATGGACGGAATCCGTCCGGCCATTCCGTCCATCAATCCATCCAGTTTTTTACCACAAACTGGATGGATTGATGGACGGATTGATGGACGGAATGGATGGACGGAATGGATGGACGGGAATATCAAATTTTTTTGATATTTCCGTCCGTCCATTTTTTTTACAGAATCCGTCCATTTTCTGGTCATTTTGGCTCATCTGTGATGGACGGAATGGACGGATTGATGGACGGATTGATGGACAGAATCCGTCCGTCCATTCCATCCATCAATCCGTCCAGTTTTTGACCAAAAACTGGACGGATTGATGGACGGACGGACCTTGGTGGAAAATGGGTTTTGTCCGTCCGTCCATCAAAAACGACTATTTCCCTGCTTTTTTGGACGTTTTTTATGGACGGACGGATGGACGGTCATTGGTGGAGGCACCCCTTAAGCCATGCAGTTTAAGACTCTACACTAAAGTTTAAAGTGAGAATTAACTGAAATAAAACTCACCAGTGTTTGTGGAGTAACAATTGGTAGATGTAGCGAGTTCTGTAGCAGAACTGTGGAAATCACGGATGTTCCCGACATGACGCTGCAAGTCTGAATTAACAATGAGCATCCATTACAAATAAAGATTAATTCAAGGAGATTCTATTTTGATTTTAATATATCGCTAAGCAGCCTATAGCTAATCCTTATTATCTTTCTGGACATAGAAATATATTACAGGTTAATCCAAAAGAGCTAGGAATGATGAATAACATAGGTTTCATAGGTTTTCTCAAAAATCAATGGCCGCCATTTAGTTTTTGTAGTTTTTACATAGAAGGAGCCATTTTTGAGCTTGGCAAGTGTGATTTTCGCAACCAACACACCCAAATTGACCCCAGAAAGTGATGTTGCCTATTTGTACTTTATAATGCCCCTTGGTGGGAGGATTTCTCATTTTGTCACCAGTCTATAAGGGTAGGGAGGGAGTGGGAGAGATGAGGGGATGGGGATGCATAGGTGAGGAGATGGGAAGGGGGGAGGTGCGGGGAATAGGGGAGCGGGTTGAGTATTGAGGACCAGAAAGGTAGGGGGAGGAGATGGGAGGGAGTGAGCGAGATGAGGAGAGGGGGAAGGGGTTGGGTAGGTGGGTGAGGAGATGGGAGTGGGAAGGAATGGTGTATTTGAAGGACCAGAAAGGTAAGGGGAGGAGGAGATGGGAGGGAGTGAGAGAGATGGGAGGGAGTGAGAGAGATTAGGGGTGGGGGAGGGACAGGGAGCGAGGGCAGAGGTAGGGAGGGGATGGGAAGGGGAAGGGGCAGGGGCAGGATGCGAGGGCAGAGATAGGGAGGGGATGGGGAGTGTGAGGGGCAGGGAGCGTGGGCAGAGGTAGGGAGGGGATGAGAAGGGGGAGGGGCAGGATGCGAGGGCAGAGGTAGGGAGGGGATTGGAAGGGGGGAGGGGCAGGGAGCAAGGGCAGAGGTAGGGAGGGGATGGGAATGGGGGGAGGGGCAGGGAGCGAGGGCAGAGGTAGGGAGGGGATGGGAATGGGGGGAGGGGCAGGGAGCGAGGGCAGAGGTAGGGAGGGGATGGGAATGGGGGGAGGGGCAGGGAGCGAAGGCAGAGGTAGGGAGGGGATGGGAATGGGAGGAGGGGCAGGGAGCGAGGGCAGAGGTAGGGAGGGGATGGGAATGGGGGGAGGGGCAGGGAGCGAGGGCAGAGGTAGGGAGGGGATGGGAATGGGGGGAGGGGCAGGGAGCGAGGGCAGAGGTAGGGAGGGGATGGGAAGGGGGGGAGGGGGTGGTAGCCAGGGCAGAGGTAGGAAGGGCATGGGAAGGGGGAGGGGCAGGGAGCGAGGGCAGAGGTAGGGAGGGGATGGGAAGGGGGAGGGGCAGGGAGCGAGGGCAGAGGTAGGGAGGGGATGGGAAGGGGGAGGGGGCAGGGAGCGAGGGCAGAGGTAGGGAGGGGATGGGAAGGGGGAGGGGCAGGGAGTGAAGGCAGAGGTAGGGAGGGGTTGGGAAGGTGGAAGGGGCAGGGAGTGAAGGCAGAGGTAGGGAGGGGTTGGGAAGGTGGAAGGGGCAGGGAGTGAGGGCAGAGGTAGGGAGGGGTTGGGAAGGTGGAAGGGGCAGGGAGTGAAGGCAGAGGTAGGGAGGGGTTGGGAAGGTGGAAGGGGCAGGGAGTGAGGGCAGAGGTAGGGAGGGGTTGGGAAGGTGGAAGGGGCAGGGAGTGAAGGCAGAGGTAGGGAGGGGTTGGGAAGGTGGAAGGGGCAGGGAGTGAGGGCAGATTGTGGGAAAAGAAGGGGAGTGCAAAGGAGGGGGGACGAATAGCTAGAGGATGTAGGTAACAGGCCGTAATTAGAACATGGGGGCTGGGTGGTGGTTCTTATAATGCTGATGTTATCATTGTAACAATACTAACCTTTGTAAAACCCATTGTCAAAGTGCACCAGGTTGTCTCTGTGCTGGGAGTGTTGTAAGGACACAGCGCGGGACTCCAGGTCAGCATTGGCAGCCTCCAGGGAGGACAGCGTGGTGAGCAGAGTCAGCACGTCACCACCAACCGGCCTGCCGGAGAGAAAGAGGGACTGATTTAGATTCTTTTGGAAATAAATGATTTACTATGCTTAAGTTCTGGATGTGCTGTACTTAATGCCCCTCATTGAATGCAGTGTGGCTGTATGCAATGGGCACTTATTTTCAATTTGGATCAACGAAGGAGCACTTGTGTTAGTCTATTGACTGGTACTTCACTCGTCAATCACATTCCACTTGGCCTCGTGCAATACGGTGGATGTTTAACTTGTGAAATATCTAGTAAAGAACTGAAAAATGTGAACTTTTGTCTATGTGTAGACATATATTTAATTTCAGATTTAATTATCTGACAGACAGTCATTGCTCAGTGCTAACCAATTGGGCAAGAGTTGGCATGGTACTGTAACAATTCACATCATAATATATTGTGTAGTCTTTCACAAGAAAGTAATTAAGGTTGCAGGGGAAAAAAAGGTAGTATACTTACTTATCACAGACTCTGGTTTGCAGGTAATCATGGTCTATAGATCCTCGACCTATATGGGGTCTCTCGGACATCGTCAGATCAGTTATAGTGCTGCATTCGGTAGCTGACTCGGCACTGGATGGACCACTCTGCATAGGCACAATGGGTGTGGTGGGGGTAGGAGGCGGGTGGTGGTTGACATTGGTTGTACTACATGTCACGACTTCTGCAGATGTCAGTAGCACATCACTCAAGTCGTGATATTGTTCTGGTTGACACTGCCATAAATCACTGTAAACTAATGTGGAAAAAAACATTAATTCAGTGCTGACAACAAGACAAAACATGTTGATTTTCAAGTCATAGATAAATTATAATATTAAGTTTTAGTCGGCTGGAAACGACTGAACATTTTTATGTTCGAATCTGTAGACAAAAAAATTGCTTCAAAAGTATGTGAAAAAGATCATCGCTTGATTACATGATTTTTTTCCAAAGTGAAATCCGTAGACCATCATTTTTCATGTTGTAAGTGTAAGCAGGAGATGCAGGCTAATAATGTCAAACATTTGATATGAACATCCTATTCTCCCTCCCTGCACATCACTAGGTAGGGGGGGGGGGGTCCAGCACTTAGATCACAGGATTGAACTGAGTAGCATGCTCATACTTACATTAGATGCCTTCAAATATCACAAGGTATGACAGCGAGATAGCCATCATCTTTCAACCCTAGATGGGCCAACCATACCATGTGTTTGGCCATAGATAGGTGGCACCATCTGAGGTCTGAAGCTGATGATGGACTAAGCAGTTTGCAGATTGCTAACTAGACGGTGCTACACTATATGGCCAAACACATGGTACAATAGAGCCACCAAGCGTTGACAGATGATGGTGTTCTAGCTTGGTCATTCCTTGTGCTATATACAGTCCTCTACTCCAAGCATAAGCATGCTACTCGTTTTAAGCCTGCGATTTAGACTAAAGATAACATACCTTGAGCTTCCTCCTTTCCATCTCCCTCGTCCCTCACTTCTCGGGGGTGGTCGGCCGTGTTCTCCTCCGTAGTGCTGATTGTGTGCCTACCGTTGGTGCTGTACTTCTGTGTGGAGTAATGGAATGTATATAAATGTATGTGTGCCTACCATTCATGTAAGAGGGGTTAGCCTAGTTTGTATCATCTGTATCATGCACCATATGACTTAATACAATGAATGGTATATGTGATATATATCACATGTGAACCAGGGCTTTTTTTTTGCAATACTGTTGTTTACATTTAGTTTTCTTTTTTTCACTGCATTTATCTATAACGTTTAAAATAAAAATGAAATGTAAGCAAAGATTGAATATGTGATTAACATCGCAAACGACTCAGGGTCAGGTTGATAAAGGGATTGAATTGATGGACTAAATGACTGAATCCATACATTT
The DNA here is from genome assembly GCA_947462335.1 of Harmothoe impar. Classification (NCBI taxonomy): domain Eukaryota; kingdom Metazoa; phylum Annelida; class Polychaeta; order Phyllodocida; family Polynoidae; genus Harmothoe; species Harmothoe impar. The sequence goes on along the minus strand of OX381707.1, from coordinate 10,468,053 downwards.
TATTTCAGGAACAATGAATTATTTGTCAATTCTGAGAGCAGGAATGTATTCCTGGGTCAAAACTACCCTCAAATCATGTGTCACACTAGTATGTTATCATATTTCAACTGAGCAGGTGGGTGTGGGCGAGCCGGTGGGTTTGGGCAAGCCGGTGGGTGTGGACGAGCTGGTGGGCGTGGGCGACAGTTGCAGGCTGCAGGTATGTACCTTTTGTACCTATCAAAAAGCGAGTTGATCGTACGATAAACGGCGGAGATACGGTGTCGCTGTCGCTGTGGGACTGTCGTGATGTTTCGTTGACTTCTTGTGGAGTACGAGAACTGCGAGTGGCGCCACCATATCTTTTACGGGTGGAGAGAGAACTAAAAATCTATAGCCTTACCTTCATTTTCATGAAGGTTACCGAAGGTAGAGGCAATATTGCGGCCTCAGAGCGTCTCAAAAAGTGTCTCACCCCGTTTTTACATTAGAACAAAAAGGATTTCATGTAAAGGGACACTTCATGAAGGTCTGTAGTTTACTTGAAACCCTATCCTTTAGCATTGCGCCGAAAAATTTGGTTTTGTGCTGTTTAGGTGACTTTTTTTCAATATCAATTTTGTGTATGAAATATTGCATTTTTTAGTTTCAATCTTTGATGGCATGGATTGGCATTGATCAAAACTTGTTTGTAGTAGCATTTAAATATTCTATTTCTAAATGTTTCCCAGGAAAAAAAGGGACAGAGAGCAAGGGACTTTTTTGACAAAAAGTCCAAAAATACCTGTCTCTAAAGAACCTGGCACTACTGTGCCCTGGTTCAAATAGTATACTATACCATATGGTATAAATACCAATATATCTTTTGAATTTTGAGGCGCAAAAATGTTTTTACGCCTCCCTCTTTGACCTATAGTACTTAAACCCAAAGTCTTTTTTGCTAAAAAGGGGTATACCGGTACCGTTTCATGACCCCCCCTAAAAAAAAACCTCCCTGTAGTCAATCAGTATAGAGATATTTGGAGTTTATGTCATTTGTTTGGGATTAAATCTACAAACTCCATTTAAGTTATCAGCAGTTCCATAAGGTAAAGCAGAAAAGAGGCAGGTAAAAAAACAAAAAAAACACATAAGGTTTAGCAGCCACTCACCCCGCTGCCATATTTGAATGTCGAGGAGCACTACTTACTTGGGTTGGTCCACCACCACTATCATATTTTGCCTTCTTTGTCTTTGCAGATGTTTCTGAGCTGGTTGGCATTTGCTGATCGGTGGGCACTTTATCCCTTGCCAGTGCATGTTTCTTTGAAAGTGAGTGCCTCTTGATTAGAGATATCCCACCACCGTCATACTTGAAGTAGTCACCACAATGAGTGCAGAGGGCTACGCCTGGCGCATTGACCTTCTTTAAATAGTCAGCGTAAGGGTCTCCGTAAGGATCCGTCTCCGTCAACCATTGCCACCTGAACTTGTTACTTAAACCAGCATCGATCCGTTCGAGTTCATCTTTGTCAACGACTATATTTGGCATGATCTTTCCCTGAATAAAAGGGAAAAAAGCCCATTCTGTGAAAATAAGATGATTCTCAAATATGTAATTGTGTTTATCGACTCTCACTTATCAATCTACAACATGGGTTGAACTTCTTTTGTGTACAGGCTCTTTGACAATGGAATTGGTAGACTTTTTTCCGGAAAAAACAGGTAAAAAAATTTCTGCCATCCCCTACCCCTCACCCCCACCAAAAGAGGTAAACTCTTTTTACCCTCTCCCCCCGCATCTTTGGTGAAGCCCTCCCACCCCTGTTGTTAAATAATGACCGCTCCCTAAAAGCTGATGCTTTACTAAATGTGTCAATTGAAGTTATCATGAAAATAGTTGTGTTTTGTTTTAAAATGGATGCCACATCTCATTGGTAAGCTCATCTACCATTCCTATACAAGTCATAGTCAATGGCCCATATACTATAACAATGTATATATATCTTTATCTCATTTGGAAAAACAAAGTTACTATGCTTAATACTAGAATAGCGGTTCTCCACACCCCCGTGGAGAAACTAATGCTCATTCTCCATGGAATGTTTCTCCATGATGATGCACTAAAATAGCAATGAAACCAATCTTTAAATGTTGTTTTTAGATATAACTTATGAATAATTACATGAATCACAGAGATCCACTCTAATCAGTCTGAATTTCTGGTTTCTCCACTTGTGGTGCCTTGGATCATATCACACTCAGCTCCGCCCCGTGTGATATGATCCAAGGCACCACTCGTGGAGAAACCTGTCATTTAGACAGACCATCATGGACCTCTGTCTATTTATCAATATCTGTACCACGTCAACTTCTTCTTCCTCTCTCCCATCTGCAGCCGCCGTGGGAGGGGGGTCCTTTAGTACTGCCCCGGGGAATACGGACAGGAAATCAGCCTTCAATTTTGCAGCTGTAATATAGGAAATTTAACCAGTTCAATTTGGACCAAAGTAATAACTATACAGCCTCTATATAAACGGGACAACCTCCTGTTTATGAGCAGGGGTTCTGTGCTAATACAGTCTGGAGTTATGTTATACAAAAATAAATGTGTTTGCTATACTACTGCTATACTATTCCCACAAATTGTTTTTTCACCGAAAAAGAAATTTGTAATACCTTTTTTTTCTGTCAATGTCCCCCGTGCTCTCGCGGAGCTCATCCTCTTTGTAAGCAGTATCCGCGCCTTCTTCTCCCCTCCTAACTTTGAATATGGGCGTTTTTCCTCATATTTCTACAATATATTTAGATCACAAGTTAGAATATCATGCACACATCATCAGTGTAGCAACATATCCCGTGCTCCATATTACATAATATTTTACATGTACAATTTAAACTGCACCAAACACTGGACACTGCAATAAAAAAAGACATGGAGTAACATAGTTTATTCTATATCCCTGTACACTGAATATACGCAAGTTTATGTTTCTATAATTCTATATTTCTTTACCCCTCCCCCCCCAGTACCCTGTTACTTTGACAATATAATAAAAAATAAAGACATCCCCCCATATGCAACAAGGGACGAACCTGCGGAGACACTAGACGCCGCTCGTTCTATGCGTTATCTTGAATTGCCACTTCTGGCGTAATCTTATCCCAGAAAAAGAAAAAAAAATGAGAAAGAAAAAAGTGGCGCGGGGGCAGAGCCCCCGGTATATACAGCAATGTTACAAACTAACAGTGGTGCCATCTAGAAAGGATCTGGAAACTGATTAAGATTACGTCAAAAGTGGTGATTTAAGATTAAGATTACGCCAGAAGTGGCAATTCAAGATTACGCACAGAATGGGCGGCGTCTAGTAACTCCGCAGGTACGTCCCCACGTGCCCCCCTATGTCCCTACTCACAGCATTGGCTGCCGCCCTATTTTCTCTGTGCAGGTCTGGCCACTCAGTCTTGTTCTTTTCGGCCCATCTATTATGGTCGTCCCTGTTTGCCTGCTGCACTGCAGGCAGGTGTGGTTTTTTTCTAGGCATCTGTATGATACAACAGTGTAAAACCAATGTGAATGCAGAAAAAATAGACAATACACAGCCGTGTGCGGTAGACATGAGGCAGCCCTAATCATCTATCAAACTGAGTTACAATGGTCTGACCCCCATAAATATACAGCACATGTAGACACGACACAGCCCCAGGAGGTCTAATTTTTTTACCCTCCAACCCCATTGTTAAAAAAATGAGCACTCCCTAATTCAGAAGATACTTGTTGGTCTTGGACAAATATAAGACCCAGTGGGTACAGAACATTGAAACACCATTGATAAATGATTGTTAATATTGATTAAATGCTGATTCAACGTTGAACTGAATTGAGTGGCCTACCCCTATGTAGGTGGAGTAGGCCTACCGCCAAGTTGCCCAACATGATAGACCCAGGGGGGGGGGCACTCCCTCTCTTTTCTATAGTAACTATGTGTGAACATTACCTCAAATTTAGGACCCTAATATCACAGGAGGAAAATCAACAAAATAGCACCCTTTTCACGGGAAACTAATTAAAAACATACCATCAAATAGGGGATATGGGTAGAAATACCCTCATCAAGGGTGATATTTGAAAAAAAAAAAACTCAAAAGGTAGACCTCACCCTTACCCAGTGCAAAAATATGTGTTTTTAATGTTGGAAAAAGATGGATTGCTGTGTCATCTGAGAGTTTCTTCAATCATGCAGCCTTAAAGTCCACCCCTTTTCCTCCAAAATCACCCAAAAACGACCCCTTTTCAAGGGCCCTCAGGGGGCCTTGCCTAGGGCCCAAAATCGTGTTCATACAGTAACCAATTCTGAGGGAGTAGCGATGCAAGGGCAGCGCCCATTCCCATGGGACCATGGCAAGGTATCCAAAATGCCATGTGTAGCAGCCATCTTGGGAGCGGCCATTTCACTATGGGTGCCGACTTGAGGACCAGACTTTTCAGAGTAGGTTCAAATAAAATGGTTCAAATCTGTCTTTTTTCACCCGATCAGGTTGATTTTTGGAGATGTGTTTTAGAAGACCCCCGGCCATATGCCCAGCCACACATTGTTCCCATGATTGTACGGTACATGAGGGACATGATTAATACATATTTTAAACATTATTCTGACTTCAAAAGGATTTTGCAGGGAAACTATTTAATTCCTCGGACTTCCGCATAGATATGGCCATGCATAAGCATGTTTTCAATCAATCTTACATTGTTTAAAACTACTTGGAACCAGCGCTTTTTCATTGCATAACATCCTTGAGGGGAGGGAAACACACCTGCTATATAAGGCACTCCCATAAAAAGAATTTTGACTCTATTGGGCCACACTTTTTTTTAATTTGGGTTATGAGCCTGCCGCACTATAGGAAAGCCAAAAATCGGAATAAAAATTAAATTCGGATTTTACACTTTTTTTCATTCCCTCCGATGTGTACTCCAGGGAAAACAAATTTAAGAAAAAAATTAAAAGATATATGTTATGATATACCAATGGAAAGCTAAAATCAACAGGAAAACTGTAGTGTTTGACCATAAGACCTATGTACGACGCATCGGGCCAAGGCGGGAACAGCCTCACAGACGCCGTATAGGGGCGCCATCTGGTAGCAAATAAAGGGACTACTACGACAGACAATATGGGCGGCTAGACCGCGTACGTGATGACTCTGTATTTCTTTCTTCATACACCACAAAAACAACTTTTCATTTAGGCAAAATGGGAAATATTTTGAAAAAAACTCTGTTGATAAAAAATCGTGTAAATACTATTGTAATTCTATTGTCGGACCATCTTTTCTATTGGGGGGGGGGTACTTTTATTTTTCCCTCCAAAATGGGATATCCAAGCTTTCTGTTCAGATAATGAATAAAATGCCCAGAGGCCACCTTTTATTTTGTTTTAAATTTCTTTTATTTCGTCCTCCGTCCGTTGATAATTTTTTTAAGGATCCGTAGGCCTAACCCAAATTTAAAAAAAAGCTTGGCCTTATGATGAGTCCACATGTAGCTAGTCCGACACATCTGGCGCCAGACTGCAGCTGCATAGAGATGCTATAGTGGGAGTAAAAAGGGTGTTGTTCTCATAAATGTACTCACTGTCAGTCCCTCAAAATAGTCAATCCTGTTCCCCAAAAGGTACTCCACATGTCCAGCATTCTTATACTGCTGTAAACATGTCAATGTTAGTGTATGTCACAAATTTTGATATCAACAGCAGGGAGATGTGGTGGGAGGGGTGTCCCAGAGGAGTGGAGTTGACATCAAACAAAGCCAGGATTACAGATCTATTTATGTATTAGGAATACCTTGTGGATGGTGAACACAGGTGGGAATACATTGAGGGACATGTGGCTGGAAGCATTAGACTGAAGGGTGAATACTTCAATCAAAATAGCTACTCTGCCAGATTGGCAGAGTAACTTGGTTAGCCCAAAGGCACATGGTTTCTACCCCTGTTACAGGGGTAGATGTGTCGAACTACATGTAGCTTGAAGATAAAATGTTACCGGTAGGGCTCCATTCTAAGTGGTTGCGGATAGCTATGTGGTAATTTTAACAGTTTTTATGATGTTCAAAAATGCTGTGAGACTGTGTCCAGCTCTAGGTGAGTTCGGTACCAGGTTTTTATTGACCGGATCTACCAGCCTGCCTACTACCTGAGCTCACCCCTCACAAAGACCCAGCTAAGTTTTACTGAAGCCTGTTCCTTGTGAGGGGTGGTCTGGGGGAGTAGGCAGGCTGGTAGATCCGGTCAATAAAAACCTGATACCGAACTCACCTACTGTACAGCTCTCCCAGTCAACCCCACACATTGGCCTTTTCAATCCATCAAAATCATATCACACTCTAATAAAAAAGCATTTTTGCACTACTGCAGTCCTATCCTGTTCATCTACACCGCTTTTGAAATTTTCTAAAATTATTATTTTTAACCCCCCCCCCCCCCGAGTTGATTGATAGACCATGCTGTGGGTATGAGAGTAGTGCTCCAATGTCGCTGTCTGGACCATTTGATGATGTAACCATGTACACATGGGGTACATGCACAAAGCTAGTAGTACAAACACCAACACACGTATGTATGACAAAGGTTCTGTCACACTCAGACCCACCTTTTACATGATTAAACCTCGTGAACCTGTGGTATTGTTGTTTTCAGCTTTAGGCAGGAAGCTGGCAGTGAATGGCGAAAGTTGTCACCCACTGCAGCACCCACTGGGCTAGCTACAGAGTTCACAGGAAGGTGGCAGCACTGTAGTTAGTTGGCTGCCGTACACGCTGGCCGTGCAACACTCAGGGACGCGGGAAAAGAAGGAGACCGGGTAACCGGGTAGAGTGGGGCGGAGCTTGGGAGACCTTTAGTGGGTGCCCTTTTCTCATCCGGGTAACCTCGTCAACTCAAATGCGGGACTTGACTCGGTCATTATGGACCACTTCACATGGTGGGTGTATCCTCGCGCGCCCTTTTACAGCTAAGTCTCTGCACACATGCACTTCAAAATGTAGTTCCCCAATTTTACCTCCAGAAATCTAGTATTCTTCACTAAATAGTGACAGTATTCGATTCAATTCATATGAGAATACAATATTCTAAAAGACTATGTCAAAATAAGGTCTATAAATAACACTTTAAAAGCTAAATTCGGTGCACAACTCTGGGCATGGCAGTTGGGATTTCGAAATGTTGTTTACAAACAAGGTGAGCTGTCAAAGTCGCCAAAGGCTTTTATTCAAATATTAGGTCCCATTTTCGGTTAGATATGGACAAATGAATGTTGTCTTATGCAGATTATGTCTAGATAAGTGGCTGACAAAGTCTCTCTGAAATATTATAAAATCTGACAGATCCGCGCACATGTGAAGATCCGGACCCACATGTAAGAGAAAGGTTCCCACCCGAACCTGAGCTTCGTAAGTGTGCCCTTTTCTCACTGCTTTCCTCCTGTGTTACCCTTGTGTGTTACCTTAAGTAGCCAAGTAGCGGGGAGCGGCGGGGACACGCTCACATGACGAAAATGGTAAACCTCATCTGCGCTCCTGGGCAGGGAAGAGGGGGGGGGGGGGGGTTGGATGAACGGCTGGACTTTGTGTGTCTCAGATTAAACAACACATAGGGCAGACGCTAGCTCAGGGAACCTGAACTCTATATCTCCGTTCCCCTCCGCAATAGAGGGGAACGGAGATATAGCGAAGTCTCGGGTTTCTCCGTATGGGCGGCCATGTAAGTTCTGTGCTCGTATTCTATCGTGAGATTTAAGCAGTGACCACACACTCACACACCATAGCTTCCGGGGAACAGGCTACATTACGAGAGCAGAACCAAGGTCTCACGAGATTGCTGGTGTCAGTGTAAACATTGTAGCAGCGGGAACAAGTCCGCACCAGTTAGAGAGCTATAGAGTTCAGGTTCCCTGAGCTAGGCAGACGCCAAAGCCTGTCCGCTCACCCCCCCCCCCCCCCCTGGCCGCTGTCATGACTAAAGACGGCTCTCTACCTCATCACGCAGCCGACGGTGCACCCCACGGGAGACGTAGTCCGCACTAAGGGAGTGATCATTTATTATTAACAGGGGGGGGGGGGGGCAAAAAAATTTGGACCCCTTGACCGGGGGGGGGCAAAAAAATTTGGACTCCTCTTAGGGGGGGGGGCAAAAAAATTTAACCTGTTTTTAGCCAAAAAGCCCGCGCGTCACTATGCTTCAAAGGGCCCGCGCGCGAGCCGATTTTCGACCCTAAGGGGGGGGGGTAAAAAGTTTTGACCCCTTGACCGGGGGGGGTGTAAAAAATTTCGCGCGCTCCGCGCGGAAAACCACCACCCCCCCCCTGTTGTTAAAAAATGATCACTCCCTAAGGGAGTGTTCATTTATTAATTACAGGGGGGGGTGGTGAAATTTCGCGCGGAGGGGCAAAACATTTTTACGCCCCCCCCCTCGAGAGCGCGTGTGACGTTTCGCGCCCCCCTCGCCGAAGGCGCCGAAAATTTTTCGCCCCCCCCCCTTTGAACTATAGTAACGCCCGGGCTTTTTGGCTAAAAAGGGGCTTAAATTTTTATGCCCCCCCCTCAAGAGGGGTCAGAATTTTTTACGCCCCCCCCCTCAGAAGGGGTCGGAAATTTTTACGCCCCCCCCCAAACCCACCACCCCCCCCTGTAAATAATAAATGAACACCCCCTAAGGGGGGGGGGGAGCGTTAGGGAGCGTTCATCATTTAGGGAGTGCTCATTTTTTAACAACAGGGGGGGTGGTGGATTTGAGGGGGGGGGGTAAAAAATTTGGACCCCTTGACCGGGGGGGGGTAAAAAATTTAGACCCCTCTTGGGGGGGGGTGAAAAAAATTCAACCTGTTTTGAGGGAAAAAGCCCGCGCGTTAGGGAGTGCTCATTTTTTAACAACAGGGGGGGTGGTGGATTTGGGGGGGGGGTAAAAAATTTGGACCCCTTGACCGGGGGGGGGGTAAAAAATTTGGACCCCTTGACCGGGGGGGGGGCAAAAAAATTCAACCTGTTTTGAGGGGAAAAGCCCGCGCGTTACTATGCTACAAAGGGGCGCGAACGCGCGCGATTTTCGGGCTGCCGGGGGGGGGGGGTAAAAAATTTCGACCCCTCTAGAGGGGGGGGTGAAAAAAATTCGCGCGCTTCGCGCGAAATCTCACCGCCCCCCCCTGTTATTAAAAAATGAGCACTCCCTTACTATGCTACAGTGAGGCCTTGTTAGTCTAACCAGTCCCATTGCAGTAGGCCTACATTGGAGGCAGAAGCTGGTCTGAAGTCGAATCCGATAGATCACGATGCACAATGCTGAGTATCGACAGGGACTCAATAAGATAGGAAAATTTTGAAAATTTAGACATAATTTGGTGAAATATAACACAGACTATTACCAAAATCCCCGACATTTCCACGTATCAAATTCGTGACATTTCCAGGAATACCCCTAAAAAAAATGACCCCCGCTAAGGTCACTCAAAAAAAAAGAGTTGTTTCTCATCACCGCGTGCATCATAAAAATCATGATTTGGGCAAAACTTTGTTTTTCTTTACATTTTTGATGAAAAATATGCTAAAATTGCCAAAATATTGGCAAATTTGGTATTAAATTAAAGCTTATGCTGTCAGCAAGGCAACCAGCTAGGTGTAACTTGCATTGTTACAACTTTTGCTGATCAATAAAATCCAAATTACTAAAATGTGAAAATTGATCGCGAAATGTCCAAATTTCCCTATGTAAATTGCCCCGGGTAAAAAAAAAAAAAAAAAATTAAATAAAAAATGCCCTCGTCATATTTTTCATCGCTTGGTGATGAGAAACAATTTTTTTTGAGTGGCCTAAGAATAGGTTAAAAAAAAATACCCCCCCCCCTTCGAATACCCCTAAAAAAAAGTCCCCCCCGGCCATAAATAATGAACACTCCCTTATGGGTCCATATTAAACTTGTCGAAAATAATTATTTTGTAAAGTATATTAATGCGCTTCAAAATTATGGGAAAATTTACGGAAATTCATTTTGGTTACCATGGGTATCAAGTCGGGAGGACTTGATGTCAAGTCCTGGGGACTTGTGGTTAAGTCCTGGGGACTTAAGGATCGGGCTGGGAGGGGCAGGGGGGGTTAGAGGTAGCCCCACCCACCCCTCAGCTCAGGGTACCATGGAGGGCATAATATGCTCAGAGTACCCCTCATAGGCCTATAGCCTGTGTAGGCCTACGTGGTAGGGTAGTCTCAGAGTACCATGGAGGGAGTAGTATGCTTAAAGTACCCCTCTAGGCCTATTCCGCACTAGCGAGATGCAGTGATTCTCCATTGTGAGACCTATAGCTGAAGCTGGTTCCTGGCCTGTTCAAAATAGAGAGTTTTAGGGGTCATACATTTTTGAACAATTGGTTATTGAATATACATTATGTCAGCTGTCCAGATTGGGGAAGTGGTTAGGACACAGGCCTACCAATCCAAAGGTCCTGACTTCGAATCCATGCCAAGGCTGTATGGTTACCTGACCATTAATTTTTTCCTAGTTGGTCAGTAATAATAGCATTTGCAAAAAAAAGATCTTAATTTTAGATCATTTATTGTGTGTAAAGGATCTTTATATCCAAATTGTATACTGTAGCGATTTTGACCAACCCAAAAAAAAGCATTTTAAAATGATCCTGGCATGGATTCGAAGTCAGGACCTCTGGATTGGCACACCTGTGTCCTAACCACTCCCCTAATCTGGACAGCTGACATAAGGTATATTCAACTACCAATTATTCAAAAAGTTATGGCCCCTAAAACTCCACATTTCGGACATGACAGGAACCAGCTTCAGCTGATCAGCAGGCTGCTATAGAAAGGAGAGGAAACAGCACTGGTACCAGACAAAATGGCGCTGTACAGTGATCATCTTGCTAATGCGGAATAGCCTGTGTAGGCCTATGTGGTAGGGTAGTCTGAAGTCTCAGAGTACCATGGAGGGAGTAGTATGCTCAGAGTACCTCTGGGCCTATAGCCTGTGTAGACCTATGTGGTAGGGTAGTCTCAGAGTACCATGGAGGGAGTAGTATGCTCAGAGAACCTCTAGGCCTATAACCTCTGTAGGCCTATGTGGTGGAGTAGTCTTAGAGTACCATGTAGAGAGTAGTATGCTCAGAGTACCTGTAGCCTCTGTAGGCCTATGTGGTAGAGTAGTCTCAGAGTATCATGGATGGCGTAGTATGCTTAGAGTGCCTCTAGGCCTATAGCCTCTGTAGGCCTATGTGGTAGAGTAGTCTCAGAGTACCATGGAGGGAGAACTATGCTCAGAGTATGTCTAGGCCTATAGCCTCTGTAGGCCTATGTGGTGGATTAATCTCAGAGTACCATGGAGGGAGCAGTATGCTCAGAGTACCTCTAGGCCTATAGCCTTTGTAGGCCTATGTGGTAGAGTAGTTTCAGAGTACCATGGAGGGAGTAGTATGCTCAGAGTACCTCTAGGCCTATAGCCTGTGTAGACCTATGTGGTAGGGTAGTCTCAGAGTACCATGGAGGGAGTAGTATGCTCAGAGAACCTCTAGGCCTATAACCTCTGTAGGCCTATGTGGTGGAGTAGTCTTAGAGTACCATGTAGAGAGTAGTATGCTCAGAGTACCTGTAGCCTCTGTAGGCCTATGTGGTAGAGTAGTCTCAGAGTATCATGGATGGCGTAGTATGCTTAGGGTACCTCTAGGCCTATAGCCTCTGTAGGCCTATATGGTGGAGTAGTCTCAGAGTACCATGGAGGGAGAACTATGCTCAGAGTATGTCTAGGCCTATAGCCTCTGTAGGCCTATGTGGTGGATTAATCTCAGAGTACCATGGAGGGAGCAGTATGCTCAGAGTACCTCTAGGCCTATAGCCTTTGTAGGCCTATGTGGTAGAGTAGTCTCAGAGTACCATGGAGGGAGAACTATGCTCAGAGTATGTCTAGGCCTATAGCCTCTGTAGGCCTATGTGGTGGATTAATCTCAGAGTACCATGGAGGGAGCAGTATGCTCAGAGTACCTCTAGGCCTATAGCCTTTGTAGGCCTATGTGGTAGAGTAGTTTCAGAGTACCATAGAGGGAGTAGTATGCTCAGAGTACCTCTAGGCCTATAGCCTGTGTAGACCTATGTGGTAGGGTAGTCTCAGAGTACCATGGAGGGAGTAGTATGCTCAGAGAACCTCTAGGCCTATAACCTCTGTAGGCCTAAGTGGTGGAGTAGTCTTAGAGTACCATGTAGAGAGTAGTATGCTCAGAGTACCTGTAGCCTCTGTAGGCCTATGTGGTAGAGTAGTCTCAGAGTATCATGGATGGCGTAGTATGCTTAGAGTACCTCTAGGCCTATAGCCTCTGTAGGCCTATATGGTGGAGTAGTCTCAGAGTACCATGGAGGGAGAACTATGCTCAGAGTATGTCTAGGCCTATAGCCTCTGTAGGCCTATGTGGTGGATTAATCTCAGAGTACCATGGAGGGAGCAGTATGCTCAGAGTACCTCTAGGCCTATAGCCTTTGTAGGCCTATGTGGTAGAGTAGTCTCAGAGTACCATGGAGGGAGAATTATGCTCAGAGTATGTCTAGGCCTATAGCCTCTGTAGGCCTATGTGGTGGATTAATCTCAGAGTACCATGGAGGGAGCAGTATGCTCAGAGTACCTCTAGGCCTATAGCCTTTGTAGGCCTATGTGGTAGAGCAGTCTCAGAGTACCATGGAGGGAGTAGTATGCTCAGAGTATCTCTAGGCCTATAGCCTCTGTAGGCCTATATGGTGGATTCTCAGAGTACCATGGATGGAATAGTATGCTCAGAGTACCTCTAGGGCTATAGCCTCTGTAGGCCTATATGGTGGAGTAGTCTCAGAGTACCATGAAGGGATTAGTATGCTCAGAGTACCTCTAGGCCTATAGCCTGTGTAGACCTATGTGGTAGGGTAGTCTCAAAGTACCATGGAGGGAGTAGTATGCTCAGAGAACCTCTAGGCCTATAACCTCTGTAGGCCTATGTGGTGGAGTAGTCTTAGAGTACCATGTAGAGAGTAGTATACTCAGAGTACCTGTAGCCTCTGTAGGCCTATGTGGTAGAGTAGTCTCAGAGTATCATGGATGGCGTAGTATGCTTAGAGTACCTCTAGGCCTTTAGCCTCTGTAGGCCTATATGGTGGAGTAGTCTCAGAGTACCATGGAGGGAGAACTATGCTCAGAGTATGTCTAGGCCTATAGCCTCTGTAGGCCTATGTGGTGGATTAATCTCAGAGTACCATGGAGGGAGCAGTATGCTCAGAGTACCTCTAGGCCTATAGCCTTTGTAGGCCTATGTGGTAGAGTAGTCTCAGAGTACCATGGAGGGAGAACTATGCTCAGAGTATGTCTAGGCCTATAGCCTCTGTAGGCCTATGTGGTGGATTAATCTCAGAGTACCATGGAGGGAGCAGTATGCTCAGAGTACCTCTAGGCCTATAGCCTTTGTAGGCCTATGTGGTAGAGTAGTTTCAGAGTACCATGGAGGGAGTAGTATGCTCAGAGTACCTCTAGGCCTATAGCCTGTGTAGACCTATGTGGTAGGGTAGTCTCAGAGTACCATGGAGGGAGTAGTATGCTCAGAGAACCTCTAGGCCTATAACCTCTGTAGGCCTATGTGGTGGAGTAGTCTTAGAGTACCATGTAGAGAGTAGTATGCTCAGAGTACCTGTAGCCTCTGTAGGCCTATGTGGTAGAGTAGTCTCAGAGTATCATGGATGGCGTAGTATGCTTAGAGTACCTCTAGGCCTATAGCCTCTGTAGGCCTATATGGTGGAGTAGTCTCAGAGTACCATGGAGGGAGAACTATGCTCAGAGTATGTCTAGGCCTATAGCCTCTGTAGGCCTATGTGGTGGATTAATCTCAGAGTACCATGGAGGGAGCAGTATGCTCAGAGTACCTCTAGGCCTATAGCCTTTGTAGGCCTATGTGGTAGAGTAGTCTCAGAGTACCATGGAGGGAGAACTATGCTCAGAGTATGTCTAGGCCTATAGCCTCTGTAGGCCTATGTGGTGGATTAATCTCAGAGTACCATGGAGGGAGCAGTATGCTCAGAGTACCTCTAGGCCTATAGCCTTTGTAGGCCTATGTGGTAGAGCAGTCTCAGAGTACCATGGAGGGAGTAGTATGCTCAGAGTATCTCTAGGCCTATAGCCTCTGTAGGCCTATATGGTGGATTCTCAGAGTACCATGGATGGAATAGTATGCTCAGAGTACCTCTAGGGCTATAGCCTCTGTAGGCCTATATGGTGGAGTAGTCTCAGAGTACCATGAAGGGATTAGTATGCTCATAGTACCTCTAGGCCTATAGCCTGTGTAGACCTATGTGGTAGGGTAGTCTCAAAGTACCATGGAGGGAGTAGTATGCTCAGAGAACCTCTAGGCCTATAACCTCTGTAGGCCTATGTGGTGGAGCAGTCTTAGAGTACCATGTAGAGAGTAGTATACTCAGAGTACCTGTAGCCTCTGTAGGCCTATGTGGTAGAGAAGTCTCAGAGTATCATGGATGGCGTAGTATGCTTAGAGTACCTCTAGGCCTATAGCCTCTGTAGGCCTATATGGTGGAGTAGTCTCAGAGTACCATGAAGGGAGTAGTATGCTCAGAGCACCTCTAGGCCTATAGCCTCTGTAGGCCTATATGGTGGATTCTCAGAGTACCATGAAGGAGTAGTATGCTCAGAGTACCTCTAGGCCTATAGCCATGCCCCCAAGGCATAGATCAGTACTCTACCATTTGTATAAGTCAAGGCCATGCCCCCGGGCATAGATCAGTAGTCTACCACTTGTATAAGGCTCAGTCTCACGACTTTGTAACACTTGGATCGTCTTTGACTGGGTGACATCTTTGACTGGGTGACGTCTTTGACCGGGTGACGTCTTAGACCGGGTTTGCTCGGTTACACCGGGTCTTTGACTGGAAGGCTAGATAAGGCAATTTCTTTCTTTTTTTTCCCTTTTTCCCATATCTCTACTATTTGAAAAAGTGCATGCCAATGATTATTGCATAATATTTGGACAGTGCAGCTCTTAAAATGCAAGTGATGTATTTGACCGGGCAGAGGAAAAGCATTTTGCTATAATGCACGAAATAGGGCCTACATATAAATGTAACAAGCTTTAAATAAATTTCCTTTTATATAATGTTAAAATATCCTTTGACTTTTTCCATCCATTTCTTACTATATATGCCTAATTTATGCTATAATAATGCTTCCCGGTCAAAGACGTCACCTTGTCAAAGACGTCACCTGGTCAAAGATGTCCCCCGGTCAAAGATGTCCCCCGGTCAAAGATGTCCCCCGGTCAAAGACGTCACCCGGTCAAAGACGATCCAATTGTTACAAAGTCATGAGACTGAGCCATAAGTCAAGGCCATGCCCCCGAGGCATAGATCTGCTATGTGTCATTTGTATAATTCAAGACCATGCCCCCAGGGCATAGATCAGTAGTCTACCATTTGTATAAATTACGGCCATGCCCCCGGGGCATAGATCAGGAGTCTACCATTTGCATAAGTTAAGGCCATGCCCCCGGGGCATTGATCAAAAGTCTACCATTTGTATAAGTTAAGGCCATGCCCCCAGGGCATAGATCAGTAGCATATAGTTAGTATAAGTCAAGGCCATGGCCCCGGGGCATAGATCAGTAGTCTACCATTTGTTCAAGTCAAGGCCATGTCCCCAGGGCATGAATCACCAGTCAACCACTTGTATAAGTTAAGGCCATGCCCCCAGGGCATAGATCAGTAGCATATAGTTAGTATAAGTCAAGGCCATGGCCCCGGGGCATAGATCAGTAGTCTACCATTTGTTCAAGTCAAGGCCATGTCCCCAGGGCATGAATCACCAGTCTACCACTTGTGTAAGTTAAGGCCATGCCCCCGGGGCATAGATCAGTAGTCTACCATTTGTATAAGTCAAGGCCATGTACCCAGGTCATAGATCAGTAGTCTACCATTTGTTTAAGTTAAGGACATGCCCCCGGGGCATAGATCAGTAGCATATAGTTAGTATAAATCAAGGCCATGTCCCCAGGGCATGAATCAGCAGTATACCATTTGTATAAGTTAAGGCCATGCCCCCGGGGCATAGCTCTGGTATGTAAAGTTAGTATGAGTCAAGGCCATGTACCCAGGGCATAGATCAGGAGTCTACCATTTGTATAAGTTAAGGCCATGCCCCCGGGGCATAGCTCTGCTATGTACAGTTTGTATAAGTCAAGGCCATGCCCCCGGGTTATAGATCAGTAGTCCTCTACCCCGGGCATAGATCTGCTATGTACCATTTGTATAATTCAAGGCCACGTCCCCAGCACATAGATCAGTGGCATATAGTTAGTATAAGTCAAGGCCATGCCCCCAGGGCATAAATCAGAAGTCTACAGTTAGTATAAGTCAAGGTCATGCCCCCAGGGCATAAATCAGGAGTCTACAGTTACCGGTAGTATAAGTCAAGGCCATGGCCCCAGGGCATAGATCAGTAGTCTACTACTTGTATAAGTTAGGGCCATGCCCCCGGGGCATAGATCAGTAATCTACAGTTTTTAAAAGTCAGCCCTTTTAAGGAAACTAGAGAGGGTTGGGTTGCCTGAAACACACCTTGTTTTGTATCAAGTCAACATTTTCTATTTGATCCCTTCTGTACCTCAAGTACACAAGGCATTGCCCTTCTCTACTTGAGATACACAAGGCAGTCCTTCTCTACCTCAGGTACAGAAGGGACCCCTTCTCTACCTGAGATAGACAAGG
The DNA here is from genome assembly GCA_947462335.1 of Harmothoe impar. Taxonomy (NCBI): domain Eukaryota; kingdom Metazoa; phylum Annelida; class Polychaeta; order Phyllodocida; family Polynoidae; genus Harmothoe; species Harmothoe impar. The sequence continues at coordinate 10,451,320 of OX381707.1, read as the reverse complement.
GGTCCCTTCTCTACCTCAGGTACAGAAGGGACCCCTTCTCTACCTGAGATAGACAAGGGGTGCCTTCTCTACCTCAGGTACACTTGGGGTGCCTCCTCTACCTGAGATAGACAAGGGACCCCTTTCCTACCTGAGGTACAGAAGGGACACCTTCTCTACCTGAGATAGACAAGGGGTGCATTCTCTACTTCAAGTACACAAGGCCCTGCCCCTGCCCTTCTATACTTCAGATACACAAGGGACCCCTTCTCTACCTCAGGTACACTTGGGGTGCCTTTTCTACCTGAGATAGACAAGGGGCACCTCAGGTACACTTAGCAGTGGCGTAGGAAAAGGGGAGGTCAGGGGGGCCCGGGCCCCCCCAATCACTGAGGAGGGGGGGGGCCTGAATATGTTTGGGCCCTCCCAAAATTTGTCAAGATCTGTGATATAATTACACTATTTCCAATTTTTACATCTCCCACATAGGGAAAAGTGGGGCCAGAGGGGCCTTGGCCCCCCCAATCAGAACTAAAGGGGGTCAAATACTACTTTTCTATACAATCATATATAAGTGTGTATATGATACATCATGCATAAAAGCTGGTATGAAAAGTTGTTTGGAATGGGCCCCCTCCCCGGGCCCCCTCCCCGGGCCCCCCAATGACAATTTGCTTCCTACGCCTCTGCTTAGGGTGGCTTCTCTACCTGAGATAGAAAAAGCGCACCTTCTCCATCTTCAGTACACAAGGCCCTGCCCTTCTCTACTTGAGATACACAAGGCACTCTTTCTCTACCTCAAGTACACTTGGGGTGCCTTCTCTACCTGAGATAGACAAGGGACCCCTTCTCTACCTGAGATACAGGAGGGACCCTTTCTCTACCTGAAATACAGAAGGGACCCCTTCTCTACCTGAGATACAGAAGGGACCCTTTCTCTACCGCAGGCACACTTGGGGTGCCTCCTCTACCTGAGATAGACAAGGGACCCCTTCCCTACCTGAGGTACAGAAAGGACACATTCTCTACCTGAGATAGACAAGGGGCGCATTCTCTACTTCAAGTACACAAGGCCCTGCCCTTCTCTACTTGAGATACATAAGACACTCCTTCTCTACCTCAGGTACACTTGGGTGCCTTCTCTACCTGAGATATACAAGCCATTACCTAGTGAACAAGAAACGTGATTTTAACCTTCTGAAAGGTTTCTACAGGGTTGGGAATACAACCTTTGTTTTAAACGTTATTTTAACATTAATATAACATTGGGAAATGAACTCTAAGTTCTGGATATATACGTTGCAGGTGCCCATATGACATTGTTTAATTGCATAAAATAGCATGGTTGTATACATAGAGTTACCATTCATGAGATTAGGAGATGAATAACCATGTATTGCTAAAGCCTTAGAAAACGTTACATTAATGTTTTTATAACGTTTGTCATTGTTCCCATTCATCTCACCAGAGGTCAGTGTAGTTGATAATGCTATACTCTACTGCAGCTGGGGCGTTATATCCCTCAAAATCGTGCTTTTATTGTAAGATATAGACAAATATGTATTGGCACTAATACTGGCATTCAATATTATAATAATTATCTTTGTGAAAATTCATGCTATTTACTGATGTTTGCCTTGCCAATTGTATGATTTAGGATGACCTTGTTTGTAGAATTACCAAATGCATATAGCAGTCCTGCTTTAGAATTCCTACATCATAATACCACAGGCTGTACCTGAGGTAGAGAAGGAGTGCCTTGTGTATCTCAAGTAGAGAAGGGCAGGGCCTTGTGTACTTGATGTAGAGAAGGCGCCCCAAGTGTACCTGAGGTAGAGAAAGGGTCCCTTCTGTATCTCAAGTAGAGAAAGGGTCCCTTCTGTATCTCAGGTAGAGAATGCGTCCCTTCTGTATCTCAGGTAGAGAAGGGGTCCCTTGTCTGTCTCATGTAGAGAAGGCACCCCAAGTGTACCTGGGGTAGAGTAGTGCCTTGTGTTTCTCAAGTAGAGAAGGGCAGGGCCTTGTGTACTGAAAGTGGAAAAGGCGCGCCTTGTCTATCTCAGGTAGAAAAGGCACCCCAAGTGTACCTGAGGTAGAGAAGGAGTGCCTTGTGTATCTCAATTAGAGCAGGGCAGGACCTTGTGTACTGAAAGTGGAGAAGGCGCGCCTTGTCTATCTCAGGTAGAGAAGGCACCCCAAGTGTACCTGAGGTAGAGAAGGAGTGCCTTGTGTATCTCAATTAGAGAAGGGCAGGACCTTGTGTACTGAAAGTGGAGAAGGCACCCCTTGTCTATCTCAGGTAGAGAAGGGGTCCCTTCTGTACCTGAGGTAGAGAAGGACTGCCTTGTGTATCTCAAGTAGAGAAAGGCAATGCCTTGTGTCCTTGAGGTACAGCAGGGATCAAATAGAAAATGTTGACTTAATACAAAACAAGGTGTGTTTCAGGCAACCCAACCCTCTCTAGTTTCTTAAAAAGGGCCGACTTTTAAAAACTGTAGACTACTGATCTATGCCCTGGGGGCATGGCCTTGAATTATACAAACACTACATAGCTGATCTATGCCCTTGGGGCATGGCCTTAACGTATACAAATGGTAGACTATTGATCTATGCCTTGTATGCCACTGATCTATGTCCTGAGGGCATGGCCTTGAATTATACAAATGGTACATAGCAGAGCTATGCCCCAAGGGCATGGCATTACCTTATACAAATGGTAGACTACTGATCTATGCCCTAGGGACATGGCCTTGACTTATACAAATGGTAGACTACTGATCTATGCCCCGGGGCCATGGCCTTAACTTATACAAGTGGTAGACTGGTGATTCATGCCCTGGGGACATGGCCTTGACTTGAACAAATGGTAGACTACTGATTCATGCCCTGGGGACATGGCCTTGACTTGAACAAATGGTAGACTACTGATTCATGCCCTGGGGACATGGCCTTGACTTATACTAACTATATGCTACTGATCTATGCCCCGGGGGCATGGCCTTAACTTATACAAATGGTAGACTACTGATCTATGCCCCGGGGGCATAGATCAGTAGTCTGCCACTGATCTATGCCCCGGGGGCATGGCCTTGACTTATACTAACCGTATGCCACTGATCTATGTCCTGGGGGCATGGCCTTAACTTATACAAATGATATTGCCTTAAATGGCCTTAACTTATACAAGTGGTAGACTGGTGATTCATGCCCTGGGGACATGGCCTTGACTTGAACAAATGGTAGACTACTGATCTATGCCCCGGGGCCATGGCCTTGACTTATACTAACTATATACTACTGATCTATGCCCCGGGGGCATGGCCTTAACTTATACAAATGGTAGACTACTGATCTATGCCCCGGGGGCATAGCTTTGACTTATACTAACTGTATGCCACTGATCTATGCCCCGGGGGCATGGCCTTGACTTATACTAACTGTATGCCGCTGATCTATGTCTCGGGGGCATGGCCTTAACTTATACAAATGGTAGACTACTGATCTTTGCCCTATGGACATGGCCTTGACTTGTACAAATGGTAGACTACTGATCTATACCGTGGGGCCATGGCCTTAACTTATACAAGTGGTAGACTGGTGATTCATGCCCTGGGGACATGGCCTTGACTTGAAAAAATGGTAGACTACTGATCTATACCGTGGGGACATGGCCTTAACTTATACAAGTGGTAGACTACTGATTCATGCCCTGGGGACATGGCCTTGACTTATACTAACTATATGCTACTGATCTATGCCCCGGGGGCATGGCCTTAACTTATACAAATGGTAGACTACTGATCTATGCCCCGGGGGCATAGATCAGTAGTCTGCCACTGATCTATGCCCCGGGGGCATGGCCTTGACTTATACTAACTGTATGCCACTGATCTATGTCCTGGGGGCATGGCCTTAACTTATACAAATGGTAGTCTACCATTTGTTCAAGTCAAGTCAAATGGCATCTCTACCCTGTATGCCACTAATCTATGTCCTGGGGTATGGCCTTGACTTATACTAACTATATGCTACTGATCTATGCCCCGGGGGCATGGCCTTAACTTATACAAATGGTAGACTACTGATCTATGCCCCGGGGGCATAGATCAGTAGTCTGCCACTGATCTATGCCCCGGGGGCATGGCCTTAACTTATACAAATGGTATTGCCTTAAATGGCCTTAACTTATACAAGTGGTAGACTGGTGATTCATGCCCTGGGGACATGGCCTTGACTTGAACAAATGGTAGACTACTGATCTATGACCCGGGGGCATGGCCTTAACTTATACAAATGGTAGACTACTGATCTATGACCCGGGGGCATGGCCTTAACTTATACAAATGGTAGTCTACCATTTGTTCAAGTCAAGTCAAATGGCATCTCTACCCTGTATGCCACTAATCTATGTCCTGGGGGCATGGCCTTGACTTATACTAACTGTATGCCACTGATCTATGTCCTGGGGGCATGGCCTTAACTTATACAAATGGTATTGCCTTAAATGGCCTTAACTTATACAAGTGGTAGACTGGTGATTCATGCCCTGGGGACATGGCCTTGACTTGAACAAATGGTAGACTACTGATCTATGACCCGGGGGCATGGCCTTAACTTATACAAATGGTAGTCTACCATTTGTTCAAGTCAAGTCAAATGGCATCTCTACCCTGTATGCCACTAATCTATGTCCTGGGGGCATGGCCTTGACTTATACTAACTGTATGTCACTGATCTATGTCCTGGGGGCATGGCCTTGACTTATACTAACTGTATGCCACTGATCTATGCCCCGGGGGCATGGCCTTGACTTATACGAACTGTATGCCACTGATCTATGTCCTGGGGGCATGGCCTTAACTTATACAAATGGTAGACTACTGATCTATGCCCTGGGGACATGGCCTTGACTTATACAAATGGTAGACTACTGATCTATGCCCCGGGGCCATGGCCTTAACTTATACAAGTGGTAGACGGGTGATTCATGCCCTGGGGACATGGCCTTGACTTGAACAAATGGTAGACTACTGATCTATGCCCCGGGGCCATGGCCTTGACTTATACTAACTACTGTAAACGTATGTTATTTCGCGCTGTACTTATTTTCGCGACTTTCGCGATTTTCAAAATCACGAAAATAAGTACAGCGCAAATATTTATACAATATAGTCAACAAATGGCAAACTACTTATCTATGCCCGGGGGGCATGGCCTTGACTTATACCAACTGTATGCCACTGATCTATGTCCTGGGGGCATGGCCTTAACTTATACAAATGGTATTGCCTTAAATGACCTTAACTTAAGTTATACAAGTGGTAGACTGGTGATTCATGCCCTGGGGACATGGCCTTGACTTGAACAAATGGTAGACTACTGATCTATGACCCGGGGGCATGGCCTTAACTTATACAAATGGTAGTCTACCATTTGTTCAAGTCAAGTCAAATGGCATCTCTACCCTGTATGCCACTAATCTATGTCCTGGGGGCATGGCCTTGACTTATACTAACTGTATGCCACTGATCTATGTCCTGGGGGCATGGCCTTGACTTATACTAACTGTATGCCACTGATCTATGCCCCGGGGGCATGGCCTTGACTTATACGAACTGTATGCCACTGATCTATGTCCTGGGGGCATGGCCTTAACTTATACAAATGGTAGACTACTGATCTATGCCCTGGGGACATGGCCTTGACTTATACAAATGGTAGACTACTGATCTATGCCCCGGGGCCATGGCCTTAACTTATACAAGTGGTAGACTGGTGATTCATGCCCTGGGGACATGGCCTTGACTTGAACAAATGGTAGACTACTGATCTATGCCCCGGGGCCATGGCCTTGACTTATACTAACTACTGTAAACGTATGTTATTTCGCGCTGTACTTATTTTCGCGATTTTCGCGATTTTCAAAATCACGAAAATAAGTACAGCGCAAATATTTATACAATATAGTCAACAAATGGCAAACTACTTATCTATGCCCGGGGGGCATGGCCTTGACTTATACCAACTGTATGCCACTGATCTATGTCCTGGGAGCATGGCCTTGAATTATACAAATGGTACATAGCAGAGCTATGCCCCGGGGGCATGGCATTAACTTATACAAATGGTAGACTACTGATATATGCCCTAGGGACATGGCCTTGACTTATACTAAGGCCAAAATAAAAGAAGGTGTGTTTCAGGCAACCCGACCCTAGTTTCAAAAAAGGGCCGACCCTAGCATTTTTTTCGGAGATTTCGGAGAATATATTTTGGTCAGGAAGAACAGATCACATGCCTAATTAACTGTCCAGCCTCAGGAAATTGCTTATTAACAAGAATGTCCAATAATTTCATGATTTTCCTAGTTATAGTAAGAAGTGGTGAGTCGTCTTGATGACCCGCGAGTCGATATGGCAGTCCGCGACTCATTCCAGGTGCCTCCAACATTTAGAAAAAAAAAAAAAAAAAAAAAAAATCCGACCTACCTACCCTTAACTTTTGGACCATCAGTGGCGGATCCAGGATTTTCTAGAGGGGGGGGCCCAAACCTGGCCAACCCGGAGTGACCGACTGTTCCCATGCGCACCGCAAGCGAAGCGCGCACAGCGACTATATTAGGGGGGGGGGGCTTTGGGCATGCCCCCCAGCAAATTTTGATGATCTAGAATTAAAATGGTGCTTTATCACACATTTTGGGACACAATAATGACTCGAGTCTGTGTCTAGCCTTTTTCATTTGGCTTGGAAAATGTCCTCTTTTCTCTTTTTTCCCCTCTTTTCCCCTCTCTTCTTCCCCCTTTTTTTCCTTTTTTTTTGGGGGGGGGGGGCCAAGGCCCGTCGGGCCCCCCCCCTGGATCCGCCAATGACCATGTTGCCTGAAACACACCTTTTATTTTTTTTGGCCTAACTGTATGCCACTGATCCATGTCCTGGGGGCATGGCCTTGAATTATACAAATGGTACATAGCAGATCTATGCCCTGGGGGCATGGCCTTGACTTATAGCTCAATCTCACAACGTTGAAGCATAGTAAGGGAGTGTTGATTTATTAATTACAGGGGGGGGTGGTGATATTTCGCGCGGAGGGGCGAAATTTTTTTACGCCCCCCCTCGAGAGCGCGTGTAACGTTTCGCGCCTCCCCCTCGCCCAAGGCGCCGAAAAAATTTGGCCACCCCCCCTTGGAACTATAGTAATGCGCGGGCTTTTTTGCTAAAAAGGGGCTTAAATTTTTACGCCCTCCCCTCAAGGGGGGTCAGAATTCTTTACGCCCCCCCCCCTCAAGAGGGGTCGGAAATTTTTACAGCCCCCCCAAACCCACCACCCCCCCTGTAAATAATAAATGAACACTCCCTAACGCACAGGCTTTTGGCTCAAAACAGATTAAAAAATTTTGCCCCCCCCCCCCGCCTCTGTTGTTTAAAAATGATCATTTATTAATTACAGGGGGGGTGGTGATATTTCGCCCGGAGGGGCGAACATTTTTTACCCCCCCCCCCCCCCCCCCCCTCTCGAGAGCGCGGGGGCGGTCCTCCCCCTGAAGCACACTCGTACCCGAGTTTGCCCCTGAAGGCCGTGCGGACCACGTCTCCCGAGGAGTGCACCGTCGGCTGACAATTGGGTAGAGGGCCGCCTTAGGGCCGCCTTCACGCCCGGCAGCGGCCGGTCCTCTCGAGCCCGGGGGCCAGCCCTGGCCATAGGCCTAGGCCTACACGTAGGCAGGAGAGGGGACATGAATCAGGCCTACCGGTACCCGTTCAGATTCTAATCACCCTCACCCAGCCAGTTTTTAGTAAACCTTTCCCTCGCATATGGCGCCTGATGGGTCTATCATTGTGGCTGTAGATGGGTCAAAAGTGACCTGGCGACCTGGGCTGTTTTGAAGGCGACTTTCGACCTATGGCAATAATATAAGCGACCTGGCGACTTTTGCTCAAAATAGAGTATAGGATAAAAGGGTCTAAAAAAGCGACCTTGCGATCTAGGGGGCTTAATTTCGGCGACTTTCCGACCTCGGGGGGGGGGGGGGGGGCCCTCTGCACCCCCATCATTCTATGTTTGTCAACATGGTCAAACCACCGTCTTCTACTCCGTGCGTGGCTCTTCTGAGTGGAGTAAATAAATCTCAGCTTAAACATATCAATGGACCAATCAGGATGCAGTGTTGGGTAGACCTAAGCTGGTCCCTGGTGAGACCAGCGAACACGCAGCGTTGCACACCTGGTGTTAGTGGGTTACAACTCTTACCAACATTCTTACAACTTCCTCTGGGGCAGGTAAACAAAGCTAAAACAAAACATCAAGCTGGTCCAGCAGATTGTCCCAGATTGCTGGCCCATTGCCTTGAGGTCCTAGCACTTTGGACAAAGCCCTCCTCGGACGCTCCGACGGATTTCCACATAGATCTATATTCCGTTTATTAGGACTGTAAGTGTGTTACTGAGTCTGGTTAGTAAATGTCGGTGTTAAACTCATCTTGGTCTGTTTAGTCATTTAATTTAGATCGACACTTCTACCCCTGTAATACTAACAGGGGTAGAAACCATGTGCCTTTGGGATAACCAAGTCACTCTGCCAATCTGGTAGAGTAGCTATTTTTATGGAAGTATTTACTCTACCATCTAATGCTTTCAAACACATGTCCCTCAATGTATTTCCACCTATTCACTATCAACAAGACATAAATAGATATGTAATTTTGGCTTTGTTTGAGGTCAACTCTACTCCTTTTGGACACTCCTCCTACCACTTCTCGTGAGAGAGTGTTCATATCCCAGCCAGCAAATATACGTTGGGCCAACACAGTGTTGCCGTAAACTTTTTCTCAACGCAGGCCAATGTGGCCTGCGTCTTGGCATCTTACGCAGGCCATTTCATTCTCACGCAGGCCATATAAATTTTGAGATTTCAAAGTACCTTGATAAACTTCATTATAAATTGATTTATACAAGCAAGAATTTAAAGAAAGTGAAAAAAATATATGTTAAAAAACAATTTTACAAATATGGGCCTCTCTTCGCTTATAGTTGGCCGATTTGAAAAATTCTTTCACCATTAGAAAGCTGAGATCATGGCAGGCAATGGCAGGCCATTCTGGCCTGCGTCCTAAGGCCTTATGTCGGCCATTGAGATTCTACGCCGGCAAAAGCCGGCGTGCCGGCGTCATTTCGGCAACACTGCCAACAGTAGCCAGTGTTGTAATGACGTCAGGTCCTGACATTGAGCCAACGTTCATTTGTCCGTCCATCAGAACATCGCCATGACTTCCCAAAGAATTAACGTTGGCCCAATGTTGGTCCAAAGTCAGGTTTCGATGTTGGACCAACCAAATTTAGAGCCTAACATGATGTTGATCCAACATAATTATATTCTCCAAAATTGGGTCAATATTTATTTGCCCATCCATCAGATTGTTTCCCCTTGATGTCACCATGAATGACATTAGCCCAACATTGTACCAACATATGTGTATAGCTAGCTTAAATTGACATTGATCAACATTGAATATCAATGTTCGCTCAATATGATCAACTCTGCTAAAGACATGGCTGTCAAGAATCATCATTTTAGAAACAGCCATTTCTGCCTTAGCATGTCACCTTATCTTTACTCCAAAATGGGCCAAGAGGTGATACAAAATCGTCTCATCCCTTACACCTTATTCACTTACCATGGCCAATAAAATGGTGTCCTCGTGTCAATATGACAATCATTTTGCGATATCACCACAAATGTTGATAATTAAGCATCCTATAACATATTAATTGAATATCTTTGGCTTTACAAGCTATAAACAACATATATGTGGCCCAATTAATGGCCAATTATGAGGAAAGATAAAGGATGTGCCAGACAGAATCTCAGAATATTGCCAATGTTATACCAACATCAATTGGGCAACGTTGGCATGACATAAACTATCTGACATTCAACCAACGTTGGCAGACCAATGAGTGTATTGCCAATGTTGGTACAACTTGAATTTGCCAACGTGGTACCAACGTTGGAACTTCAACGTTAGCACACCGTTGGAATATTCCCTGCAACGGTGCCGACCATTGCCAACGTTGGCCCAACGTATCTATGCTAGCTGGGTTATTAGTTAAAGGGGGTGGTGGGTTTTGGGGGGGTGTAAAAATTTCCGACCTCACCTGAGGGGGCGCGTAAATAATTCTTCTCCCTCTTGAGGCCGGGGGGGGGGGGGGGGGGAAACATTCAGCCCCATTTAAGCAAAAAAAAATCTCAAAATCTCACCACCCCCCTGTAATTGAGAAATGAAGACTCCCTAGGCTAAGTAGTCCGACACATCTGGTGCTACTGCGCCAGACAGCAGCTACATAGGGATCCTAATTCCAATAGTGGAAATAAACAGGATGTTGTTCTCATCAATGTGATCACTACCTGTCCCTCAAAATGGTCAGTCCTATTATCTAAAAGATACTGCACATGTTAAGCAAACTTATATTGCTGTAAACATGTCAATATTAGTGTATGTTACAGCTGGAAGTGGTGCAGGGAGGCATGCCCAATAGGAGTGGAGTTGACGTTGACATTTCGAACTGTCAATAGCGTTTTTGTTATAGGCCTGTCAAAGTTGGCTGAGAGAAGGGGCAGTACTAATGGGTCCCTAAAGGGAGAGTACATTGACTTGCTAAGTTTTCCAGAATTTGATTATATTAATTGTCTTTTCTGTATTGCAGAGTCTGTGGTGATGATTTCCTGGAAGTGTGAGTGAGATTGATCAGCATTCCACATCTTGCGGGAAAAGGTTTACACAGGCATGTACCTTAATAGCACACATGATGGCCCACACAGGGGAAACCCCTCATAATTGTTCTGAATGTGAACAGTTTACATATGCATCTACTTTAGAGGATCACATAGTGACCCACACAGGAGAGAAACCTCACAAGTGTACTGTATGTGGTAAACAGTTTGGACAAGCAGGAGACTCGAAGAGACACATGCTCTCGCTGTGATATATATCATGCACGGGTAGATAGCTGAAAGTCACACACCATGAGGGCCACACAGGAGAGAAACCTCAGCGGTGTTCAAAAAGCATTATACCTATATAATCATGGGGTAATTATACACACACAAAGAGACATATAATGACTCACACAGGAGAAAAACCTCACATGTGTTCTCAATGTGGTAAACAGTTTACACAGGCAGCTTACCTGAAGAGACACATAATGTCCCACACTAGAGAGAAACCTCACAAGTGCTCTGTTTGTGGTAAAGAGTTTACACAAGCAGCTGGCTTAAAGGGACACATGATGACCCACACAGGAGAAAAACCTTACAAGTGTTCTGAATGTGGTAAAGAGTTTACACAGGCAGCTTACTTGAAGAGACACATAATGACCCATACTGGAGAAAAACCTAATGAGTGCTCTGTATGTGGTAAACAGTTTACACTGCCAGGCGGCCTAAAAGAACACATGAGGATCCACACAGGAGAAAAACCTCACAAGTGTTCTCAATGTGCTAAACAGTTTATACGGGCAGGCCATTTGAGGTTACACATGATGACCCACACAGGAGAAAAACCTCACAAGTGTCCTGTATGTGGTAAACAATTTACACGGGCAGGTAGGCTAACGACACACATGATGAATCACACAGGAGAAAAGCTATACAAGTGTTCAAACTGTGGTAAGCAGTTTACACAGGCAGCTTACTTGAAGAGACATACAATGTCCCACACTAGAGAAAAACCTCACAAGTGCTCTGTTTGTGGTAAAGAATTTAAACATGCAGCTGGCTTAAAGGGACACATGATGACCCACACAGGAGAAAAACCTTACAAGTGTTCTGAATGTGGTAAACAGTTTACACAGGCAGCTTACTTGAAGAGACATACAATGTCCCACACTAGAGAAAAAACACACAAGTGCTCTGTTTGTGGTAAAAAGTTTACACAAGCAGCTGCCTTAAAGGGACACATGAGGACCCACACAGGAGAAAAACCTTACAAGTGTTCTGAATGTGGTAAACAGTTTTCACAGGCAAGTACCTTAAAGATACACATGCTGACCCACACAGGAGAGAAACCTCACATGTGTTTAGAATGTGGTAAATATTTTAGAAAGGCAGGTGGCTTAAAGACACACATGGTGACTCACACAGGAGAGAAACCTCATAAGTGTTCTGTTTGTGATAAACAATTCACACAGACAGGTAGCCTAAAGACACACATGATGAGCCACACAGGACAAAAGCCATACAAGTGTTTAAACTGTGGTAAACAGTTTACACAGTCATGTCACTTAAAGAGACACATGTTGACTCACACAAGAGAAAAACCACACAAGTGTCCTCAATGTGGTAAACAGTTTAGACATGCAAGTACCTTAAAGGCACACATTAAGCGACATACAGGAGAGAGACCTTACACATGTTCCATGTGTACAAAGGGATTTAGTCAGCCATCGTTCTTACATGAACATATGCTGAGTCATACACAGGAGAAACTTCACCAGTCTTCTACGCGTGAAAAAAGGTATGTATATGTAGGTAACATGAGGCTTCATATAAAGTGCCATACAGCAGAGAACGATACACTTGTTAAGGTCTATAACTGTCCCCAATGCTGTAAGAAGTTGTCTACAGCAGCAGAGTTACAGAAACACCTGAGGACACATATAAGACACAAGCCTCGCACAAACCCCTCACCAAGTACACTGTCTATCGGTGAGAGGTGTTCAGATCGAAATCATGGAGGAAGAAATGCCCAGGTTTCAGGATTAGTCATTAACACAAACTGCAGTGAAATCAGATCTGAAGTAGACGATTGTTTTTATGAAGATCAACCAGATAATTACAGCTGCCATACATGTGTGAAGGGATTTTCCCACCCAGGGGATTTACAGGACCACCTCTTGATGCATGTCTGCCCCAGCTGTGAGACGTGTGTGATGGGCTTTGTTCAGGTTACAGACTTACAAAACCATGTAGCTACACATCTCGTCGCTCAGGTTCACAAGAAAAACTTGACACACATTTCTGCCGTCTGTGACACGTGTCAGGATGGTGGGAAGTCAGAATGTCAATGTGAGGATTCTGAGTAACATGACACACAACTACTGGCTCTTTCCATGCATTTGTGCATATTTTCCATGTCTATCAAAGTAAAACAATTCCTTTCCCACTGGACCAGGTCAGGGGCGTGGCAAGCAGTTTCAAAGTAGGGGAGACTGAGGGGTATTTTGACCCTTTTTCACCCCTTTTCACTTGACCTTTATGGTTTGACCTTTTTTGAGGTTGGTCAAAAGTGTCTCAGGGTCTCAGGCTACTTTACCCAATCACCAATCAGAAAAAATGGATGACAATTATGACTTGACTGCACCCGCACTATTACATGTATATTCCAGGGCGATGCACCCAATTCAATCAATTTTCAATGGAGTCTGAAAAGTGAGTGAAAAACGAGCCAGGAAAACAAGCCAGATAATCAAGCCTGATGATCGAGCCGCCTAACCCCCCCCCTCCACATTGGATCAACTCTACAGATACAGGATACTCCACTGTAAACGAGCAATGACAGTGCACACACGGGTTGTCTAGTCTAAAACACTTTCTTGAGCACTAAGCCTAAAGCACACATTGGTATTTTTTTTACGTGGATTTATTGGATCTAATCATCCTTGCGGATGAAAACTAGCTTGGGTGCATTGCCCTTCTGCCGCCAGCACCCCTATCTATACAAACAATATGATGGTCTTAATATATTTTATGCTATGTTGTCCATACATTTTCATTGCCTTGATCAGTTTGGTAGTATAAAAGAAATGTTCTCCATTATGTATACATAATTGAGTGATGAGATGAGATGAGATGAGGGTACATTTTATGTCGTGTTAATGTAATAGATTGATTAGGGTACATTCATGAAATATATAGAACTTTTATTGAATTCAAAACATAGCAGGGAGTGGGGTTGTCTAGAATCATGCACACTGCTTCAGCATAGAGTTCAATGGGAGGGCAGTATCTGTGCTTTGTTGATTCAAGAAAGTGCAAACATTTTGGCATGATTTTTTTCCAACAAAAAATGCAAAATTGTGTGTACAGTGCATTGTGTGCCACAGATAAGGTGTGAAGGCAACAAACCATGATTAAAAAAAAAAGATTTGCATGGATAGTTGATGAAATATGATTGTGTGAAGTTGTAAATTTGAAAATCTCTTAACCAATGTTTAGAATCGACTCACTAGACTCAGGGGTACACCCTGAGTCAATAATTACTTGAAAATGTTTAGGTCAACTTTAATAGTTATATAGGACATTACCAAAACCTCATACGCTAGGACAATGATATAAAAAATGCATCTGTTGTTCTGAATATGATGTCAACTAGCACAACAGTAGGATATTTAATCCAAGTATTTTCTGTATCAGGATGTTAACAGAAGTCAAAAGTCCAACTTTCCTTTGGTGTGGCCTTATATAGAGGTAATCAACAGTACAGTCTGGTTATGATGTTTAATTATGAGGGTCTGCATTGAGACTCAGTATTGTGTATTTCTATGTTGATTGTTCAATTGTGTCATGCTCAGTAATAAACATATCCAAAGGTAGCTGTCCCAAGTTAATGCAAAATGAGGAAAGGAAGAACATGTGTGATGTATTATTGAAGCTAACATAGTCTACATTGTGATCTTTATTGTAGAAAGTGTCCTTGGTTTAAACGTTAAAACAGCAAACATGTAATGCAACAAAACCTACATGATGTAGATTAAAACCATTAAACCCTTAAGAGAAGGTCCTTATCAGGGATATGTTATCATACATCTTTCCCTATAAAAGCAGAGGATGATCTTTAGCATAGTCTTCTATGGTAATAGGTAACATTCAACAAACCGAAACGTTCACACTATGATATCGGAATAAATTTCCTTGCTTTAACTCAGCTCAGGAATGGCAGAATTATAGGTTCAAGTATTAAAATGTGAGTAATACATAACATATATCTTCAATTCATAACAGTTTCTAATAACAATATTGTAGCGGGTAGGTATCACTCGGAGCAGCCCCAGCTACCTGGAGAGTGCACTACCCGCAAGGATAGCTTAAGTATCGCAGCGGAGCATTGGGGAAGCACCAGTTCCATGACCAAATGGCAGATTGTATCTGGCCACCTAAAAATGATTATCAGCTTTGCAGATTCTTTTTGAAAAAAAGGGTCAGGGCGCGAGGGCCTTTATCTTTTTTCTTTTCCTTATCATATACTGTGAGCACGTGGAAATAAGGATGAAAATTCCTTTAATTTGCGTTTCTACACAAACTAATAGCTGCATGCAGGTCACCATGTTCACATCATGCCGGGTATAAAAACGTCCACCATCCTCATCAGGCATGTGTTATGATGTGTTCATTTAGATAGGAGAGCTGACACAAACTGTGGTCACAAACTGAACACCATCAGGCATGTGTTATGATGTGTTCGTTTAGATAGGAGAGCTGACACAAACTGTGGTCACAAACTGAACACCATCAGGCATGTGTTATGATGTGTTCGTTTAGATAGGAGAGCTGACACAAACTGTGGTCACAAACTGAACACCATCAGGCATGTGTTATGATGTGTTCGTTTAGATAGGAGAGCTGACACAAACTGTGGTCACACACTGAACACCCCGAATGGGTCTGTGAGTGTGTGTCTGTCACTATGGGAGTAACAGTGACAACTTCCTCCTTACAGTCAGATTTCTCAGCTATGACCCCCTGAATGTGGGTCTGTGAGTGCGTGTCTATAACAATATGAGTTTCACTGCTAGGCTCATCCTTTACAGAATCCTCAGATATGACATCCTGGATATGGGTCTGCGTGTGTGTGTCTATCACTATCTCAGTTCCAGTAGCAGTTTCCTCCTCCTGAGGATCAATACTCTGACTATGGCTATGGGTCTGTGAGTTTGTGTCTATAACCATTTGAGTTTCAGTGTCAGGTTCGTCCTTTACAAAAGCCTCAGGTATGACCCCAGGACTGTGGGTCTGCGCATGCGTGTCTATTTGAGTATCAATGTCGGGTTCATCCTTACAGTCACACTCCTCAGGTATGACATCCTGACTGTGGGTCTGCGCATGTGTGTCTATTTTAGTATCAGTGACGGGTTCCTCAGGTATGACCTTGTGACTGTGGCTCTGCGCATCTTTGTTTGTCACTATTTGAGTCCCTGCTACAACCTCCTGGCTATGTGTCTGCGCATGCGTGGTAGCATCCTCCAGTGTACCGAACTGCTGCCCACACTTACTACATACATACAGCTTTACTACAGGGGCCTTTACACCAGGCCCTTGTACCGTGTTACAACGAGTACTTGTAGTACTTGTATCATGAGACGCCATGTGTTTCACCAGTTCAGCCGAGTCAGCAAAAGTCTTACTACATTTTGTGCATGTGTGACGATCCTTTGTATGGGTTTTAAAATGTTCATTTAGATAGGAGACGTCCAGTGTACGGAACTTCTCACCGCATATATTACACACGTATAGCTTCAGTCCAGGGGTATTTCCACCAGCCCCTTGTTCAGCTGTGGGCTTAGTATGAGCAGCCATGTGCTTTATAAGTTGAGCTTGGTCAGCAAAGGTCTGGCTACATTGGTTGCAAGTGTGAAGGTCTTCTGTGTGTGTTTTACAGTGTTCATTGAGATATGAGAGCTGACAGAAGCTCTGGTGGCACACGGTACATGTGTGGGCTGTGGTGTGCTTGTAGAGGTCTGGGGGGTGCTGGAATACCGTCTTACAGTGGTAACACGTGTAACTCCCTATCCGTGTACCTGAGGGGGTTACGTAGGTGTGATGTGCCTTAACGTTCCCTCCAGTCTCTGTGCTGCATGATGGATGCTTGTAAAAGGAAAAAGAGAGAAAAACATGAATACTGTATTCTACGTAATAAGCGCCCAGGTCTTCTTATTCTTATGGCGTTTTAGTACCTAAGAGTTTAATTTTCTCCAGAATTGTGAAATTTGAGCCTTTGTTCTAGTCTAAAAATGTCCCTTAAAGTGGGGGTTGGGGGAGCTTATCATGGGGAGGGTGCTTATTACGTTGAAAATGGTACTTGTACTTTGATTGTTTGAGAATATAATAATTAATTTACTAAGACAACTATAGGGTAAAGGTAGGTATGATACACCCACAGATTTCAAGTGAAAGAGATTATCAATAAGGAGAGAGAGAGAGAAAGATGTACATGGTAAAGTTAGACACAGGGGGAATACTTCAGTGTGACCAGTGATACATGTGCTGTGTCAACTTTTGTAAGACTACGCACTATTTACATTTTAGGGAGTGATCACTTTTTAACAACAGGGGGGCGGTGGCGGGTTTTTTATACCCCCCCCCCGGATTAGGGGTCAAAATTTTTGGCCAAAAATTGGCTCACGCGGGGGCCTTTTGAAGCATAGTAATGCGCTGGCTTTTTGGCTCAAAACAGGTTAAATTATTTTGACCCCCCCCCCCAAGAGGAGTCCAAATTTTTTTGCCCCGCCCGAAACCCACCACCTCCCCCCCTGTTGTTAAAAAAATGATCACTCCCTTAAGACTATGCATGGTTTGAAAATGTCGAGGCATGGCTTGAGAGGTCGTCCCAATGAGGATACACCTACTACTATATAGTACCTGTGCATATCCATGGTCGTGGCGTACTGAGATGTCACGGCCTATGCTTCCCTCAGACTTAAACGCTTCAGTCAAGCTACTCACGTCAGCCACTGCAAAACATTTCATAATAAGATACAATTCCTCTAGGGCAAATACTTGGGAAATTGTAGTTTAATTATTCAGCCTGAAGACCAGTTTAACAAGCAGTGCCAATTGTAGTCTTGGATGACTTTCTGCTGAAACTGTTTGTGGAGTGATTAATAATTTTACATTGGTATGATAAAATGCGTTATCCAAGGTGAAATAATCTTAAGTCACTTATATATGATTTAAATGGCCGGAGTGAGGGCCTTGGACACCACCCATGATTTCGGCTTTTCATTAGTGAAAGTACTTTTCAAATATTCAGGTGCTGAAGCTCAGATAGGTCCATATTATAAGTATTTTTTCAGTAAATTTAGGCATTTTCAAGACAACTTCGTGAGCTGTTATTAAAGATGCATAGCAATTTGTACCATCTAAATAGATAAGTATGAAATGTTCTATATGACATCAATATATATGGGTCTATGTGGCCTGTGTAAAAGTCAAATGGCCTGTGTAAGATCTCGCGACACAGGCCACACTAGAAATATAAATATAAAATATTTTCAGCAACGATGTAACGAGGAATGTAACTTTACACTATAAAGCAGAAAGTGAGAACCTGAAACTTACCGGTGTTTGTCGAGTCGCGCCTCGTGGATGCAACAAGCTTCTGGGCAGAACTGTGGAAATTAAGGATGTTCCTGACGTGATGCTGCAGATCTGAAATACCAATGAGCATACATTACAAATCTAGTTAGATTCTAAGAGCTTCTCTTTTCTAATTTTAATCTATCCCTGAATATCCAATTAAAGCACTTAGCATATTTGGTATCAAATTAAAGCTAAAAATGGCAGCAATGCAGTGGTATAGAAACAACTTACATTATCTCCACTTTTAAAGATCAACTTATTCTTAACCAATAAAATAAAAACTTTGGTCATGAAAAACATACATTATTCTATGCATTTAGCCTGTGAAATTAAAAAAAAAAAAAAAAAAGGGGGAAAAAAGCCTCCCTTGTCATATTTCTCCTTGGTGATGAGAAACAACTTCTTTCAATAGTCTTTATACCTTTGTAAAACCCATTGTCAAAGTGCACCAGGTCGTGGCTGTGCTGGGTCTGTTGTAAGGACACAGCGCGGGACTCCAGGTCAGCATTGGCAGCCTCCAGGGAGGACAGCGTGGTGAGCAGAGTCAGCACATCAGTACCAACCGGCCTGTGGGAGAGAAAGGAAGAATGGATTTTGATTTTCTTTGAAATACAAGATTTACTTTGCTTAAGTACTGGAAGCGCTGTATTTAATCCTCCTCAACCACCAACCGGCCTAGGGGAGAGAAAGGAAGAACTGGTATAGAATTTTTGGGAAATACCAGATTTACTTTGCTTAAGTACTGGAAGCGCTGTATTTAATGCTCTTCATTCAATACAATGTGGCTGTATTCAATGGTCTAAGAAAAGGGTGTCTTTCCTTCAATTAAAGTCCTCGAATTAAAAAAACAACACAAATGGCAACTACTGTATCCGCCGGTTTTAGCGCAGGTACTCAAATTACAGCATGTCCCGTTTTAGCGCAGGGTAGAAGAGTGTCTCAAAATAATCTTAAGCACTAAAACTGGATCTCAAATAAGCGCATGTCCTGTATAAACGCATGGCAAAGAGGAGGGTGAAATATATAAGCGCAGGTGCGCTAAAACAGGCGGATACGGTACATTGATATCGCTCTGATGTATTTCACTTGTGGGGCCTGGGCTCATCCCAATCAGCGTGCAGCTTCATGGGATATGGCCCCTGCCCCCACTTGTGAAATACATCAGAGACGGTATCAATAGTCATTGGCATTTGTCTATCATAGATTTTGTCTTTTTTTCTATGAAATATTGCAACGCCATTTTTTTCAACAAGAAAGGGTTGGCATGATAGACTAATGCAGCACCAGTGAGGTACTTGCCGGGGCTGCATTGGTGCATCATGACAACAAATGCCATATTTTATAGACATGCGTCCTGAAAGCGTTAAGGTTGGATGAGCAAAAAGGTAGTACATGTTTGTATACTTACTTATCACAGACTGTCGTTTGCAGGTCATCATGGTCTATAGACCCTCGACCTATATGTGGTCTCTCAGACATTGTCAGATCAGTTGTCAGAGGCAGTGAGAGGCCTGTAGTTGCACTTGGTGATGGCACTTGTGATGTGGGTGGTGAGGGTTCAGTAGCTCCATGCAATGATAGAGATGGCATGGCAATGGACGGGGAGGGGCCGGTCGCCATCACCAGTGATGTAGATGGCACAGCTATGGGCCGCGAAGGGCCAGTAGCTCCAGAAGGTAATGTCACACTAATGGCCAGTGAGGGGCCAGTAGATGCAGACTGTGATGTTGATGGCGCTATCACCATCAGCAGTGACGGTGATGACACCGCAATGGGGGGTGAGTGGCCAGTAGCTCCAAGTAGTGATGGTACAGTATTGGGCGGTGAAGGGCCAGTAGCTCCATGTGTTAATCGTGATGGCACAGGTAATGGTGTTGGCACAGTAATGGGCGATGGCACGGCAATTGGTCGTGTGTGGCCAGTAGCTCTACGTTTTGATGGTGATGGCGCTATCACCATCACTGGTGATGGTGATGGCAGAATACGGCGGGGTGAGGGGCCGGTAGCTCTACGTTTTGATGGTGATGGCATGGCAATGGACAGTGAGGGGTTGGTAGCGCCAGACGCGGCAGTAGCTCTACGCTGTGATGGCACAGTGATCCGTAAGTGACAGGGTGGACGTTGAGCTGGTTCTGCACTGCACATTGAATTGACTATGTCCTGCAAGGTATGTTCCAAACTGCGAGCAGCCTTCTGTACACTTGCTCTGATCAGCCTATTCCGGCAGGATTTGGGGGTTTCTTGAGCGCTCACAACAAAGGAAAGGTACTCTGTGTATTTAACACAGTTTGATGTGCTTCTCCTACCATCAATGGTAGTGTAAGGACCCCAGTGATGGTTTGAAATGCTGGAGAGGAACTGAAATTGTTGTAACAGGTCAGAAGTAGCGGAAGCGGCAGGTTGCTCTACACCCTGATCAACATGATGGTCCAACAGTCTCTTCATCTCACCATCTGCCGGGAATTGATGATAAAACCTATAACACGAGGGAAGGAATAGATCACTGATAGGTACGGTGGACGTGGCGTGTAAGTTGTCCCAACACTACATTGGGGCTGCGCTTGGCAAGATAGGTACGGTGGATAAAAATAAATCAGGTCAGGAAAAAATCAAAGGAATAGATCACTGAGTTACTACAGAACTCAGATGATGGCTAAATACATGCCAGAATTACAGGTAAAGTCATCTTTTTTTTCAGAGGGCATGAAAATAGACAATTTTGGCATTTTACTGATAAAAAAAGGATTGGAAATTGTCAACTCAACCCTATCAAATATTGACAAACAACTTATGAATCTTTCATGGGAACTAAATACATGCCAGAATAAATTGGTTAAGTCTTCAATTTCTTCTGAATGATTGAAACTAGGCCATTTTGACATTTTCTTTGATAAAATTGAGATCGGAAATTCTCAACCTGACCCTATCAAATGTTACCAAATCAACTTCTGACCCTTTCATTCTCAATTTATCCATGTAATACTCATCAAAGGGATTGGGAATATGTCATTAGATCTGTTATATCTTGAGAATTGAAGGAATGGGAACACTTTTAGTTTGGTAGGAATTTAACAGAATGAATACGCCACCAACCCCGCAGGTAGTAATCACATTGTGACATTTTGGGCATACTTACCTAATCTCATCATAATACCATTTATAGTTATAAAAAGCACCATGCCAGGTAAGATGGTAACCAAATACATGCCAAAATGATTGATAATTCTAAACTTTACCCTATCAAAAGTTACCAAATCAACTGTTGGCCTTCCAATATATTTTTAATGTAATACTCATTATGGGGATTGAGAATTAGTCTTTGCATTTGTGAAATCTTGAGAATTGAAGAAATGGGACCAGTTTTTAGTTTGGTAGGAATTTACCCAAATAACGATGGGACGTTTTGGATATCCACAAATTTGAGGAGAAACAGCACATTAAATAGGTAAACCTGTTATAACACTGCATGCTTACCCATCTCCGAAACAATGATACCCATCTCCACGAGGAGGAACGACATAGACAGCCACAGCTTTCACCAGATTTGTCCCCACAAGCTGTTTCACTTTCTTGGTCATCTTTTGCACTGACCGTTTGTTACTTATCAGCGAGCCTATGTAGGTTGGAGTACTATACGGCCCTATTTTTTGGGAAAGAAGAAATGTAGAAAAAGGTATGAGTGACTCTCATATTTGAACACGCATAGTATGTCCTTAATGTCATTGTTGACATAAGAAAACAGTTGGCTGAAAGAATTACTAATGTAGCGACACCGTTATAGATTTCATGTTGAGCGGCAAAGCCAATAATTATATTATGATAAGCTGACTAGAAATTTGCAAAAATGTTAAAACAAATATGAATATCCTGTTCAAAAATGGGAAAAAATGCTATCATCGGCCCTAATTTGAATCTAGGGTCAGATAGCCTCAAACACACTTTATTCGCCTACCCAGGGCCGACTTTTTGTTTTGAAAATCACAATTGTTTAGAAATATTCTTATCAGTCTACATGACCAAAGAAAGAAATAATCACAAGAATGACCACTTTGAATAATATAAGAAATCCAAGAAGTTTGTGTGTACCGTAAAACCTCGCTTATAGGTCGATTTTTATTTTAAATTTTGTTTTGCTATAGGTCGATTTTTTCCCTCAAAAGTCCAATTCGACTTATAAGTGAGGTTTTGAAAAAATATAAACTCTTTAGGGGCCTACAAATATTTACTCTAAATACTGTTAAATACACTTTTTTAGGGCTTCTTTTCCTCTATAAACCTGCTTATTACTCTATAAGTAGGGGGTCGTCGTAATAAGGACAGAATATCATAAATACTACTCAATTTGGCCAGGCAAAGGATCCTTTAGGGGGGTTTGGGGTGGGGTCTAGCCCCCCAAAAAATTCTCAACCTCCAATTCGACCTATAAGTGAGGTTTTCAAAAAGTTCAATGTAGTTTGCTATAGGTCGATTTTTTTCCTCAAAATTGCAATTCGACCTACCGTAAATTCCCGCGTATTACCCGCATCTCGCGTATAACCCGCACCCCCAACTCAGGGGAATCCTATAACCCGTTTTTGAATTTGAAAAATTGAATTTTAGTACTGTTCTATAGTAATAAAAACCCTCGTATTACCCGCACCCCATATAGGCATGTTTGGTATCAAATGAAAGCTGAGTTTGGTTCGCGTACAACCCGCGCGTAGTACGCGGGAATTTACGGTATAAGTGGGGTCGACTTATACGCGAGGTTTTACGGTACATACGCTTTGACATCATAATGACGAGAAATTTTGAAAAAATATATATAAAAGTCAAATAGTGTATTCTAGTGCGATTTGACAATACATCAGAACTTAGGTTCCAGTTGCAATATTTAAATAATTCTTTCAGTGTTGGCCTTGTCAAAATCCCTGCTTATACACATGAACATATCTACCTTTACTTTACTGACAAGCATTTACCTATCTACTCCACGTGCTGTCCATGGAACTAAGGAACGTTTGCCAAAAGCAAGATATGCCAAAAGAATGGTGAAGATCAGAATTGACAGAGGAAACATATGTTGACCATGGGCCTCACTAATTCTATCATTGTACAAACTAAAAAAAGACAACTACCTGAAAACACTTTAGCACTTAGTTTATCCACATCTTGGGGGTTGTAAATGGCATATGGCAGTATTTTGTCCTCAGTGTGCTCCTGGTATGTACGATGCATGAATCCCCGCATTTTTCCAGTTTCCAAGTAACGCACCATAGTCTGAAATCACCAATGTTATTATTAGGCAGTATGTAACAATAAAATTAACATCATAACAGTTCCAGTTGTTGTTCCTTCATTAAATGGCTTAAAATAACAAAAATTAAAAGAAATACAAACTACATTGATGCCATCTCTGATGTATTTCCTTCGTGGGGACTGGGGCATATCCAACCTAGCCTGCGGCTCGTGGCATAGGGCCCCAGCCCCCACTTGTACACTACACCACTTTAAAGGATCATAGATTAATACCATGACACCTGAAGTACATATGAATGATAGAAAAGCACCAGACACTCGATAGAAGGCACGGTCAGAGTTGCCACCGGTCCTTCATGAATATAAAGTATCAGCGCTATCGAAATAAAGTATAAATCTAGCTCAAATAGAGTATAAATAAAGTATAATCATGGTCCCTGAAAACTTTTATTTCTACAATATCTTAGTTGTGCATTTTATTTTGCAAATTGAGGAGCAAGGGGTTGAGATAAAATTTCAGTTGATAAGTTGCGTGCAGCACGGAAAAGATTGCTTCCCTCGAAAGATAAAAACTGTGTGCATGCATGCTTGTTCTGGCGTCCATGCTTATTTGCCCAAAAAAAATACACATTTTGTCCATTGTCTTGAAAATAAAGTATAAAATGCTGTAATTTAGGGCAAATTTCTCCACTTTTCTTGAAAATAAAGTATAAATAAAGTATTTCATCTAAATAAAGTATAAATAAAGTATAAATTTGGATAATTGCTGAAATAAAGTATATACTTTCTTTTAAAGTAGCAAGTGGCAACACTGCACGGTACATTGCTGGGGACTCCTTACCTTCCCAGCGTGTTGGAGGGTTACAGCATAGAAGATGCCTTGGCACAGAGGTATCAGATCGGCCAACGCTTTCTCCAAGGGTATTATGTTATCCTTAGGTGGTGATGACAGGTTGCACAGCTCCTTCTCTGTGTGATATATGATGTGCATTGCTTGCGTGCAGGCTGCTACTGTGCCCCGCACGTCATGCACATCACGGAAATTACCTACCACAAGAATAGGTGATTAGCTTTTTATAAGTTTTCTTTTTTTCTAAATTGTTTATTCATAACATCAGTAGGATTTTCAGTTACAAATTCTTTTTCATCTTTTTGTGAAGTCTGAGTCTAATTAAACTCCTAAATACATATAGTGGGTGACTTCAGTGAGTTGCTTGTTGTTTATGCTAAGAACCAGGTCTGGTAATTTTTTCCGCATGTTACTAGAGGCAAACCAGAGACATTTTGTTTTGTTTTCATTGATTGTCATGACTGAATACAATTATCCCTGCACCATGCACAAATGTTATTTAGGTCATTTTGCATACCTACTAGAGCAAGTCTATGATTAACTAGTATGAGATGAGTACACAACAATATCGTCTGCATACATTATTATCTTTGAATACCTTACTACATCAGGAATGCTGTTAACGAACAGAATAAACAGGAGGGGACCCAGTACAGAACCTTGGGGCACTCCGAAGGATATTTTTCTAGCACCTGACCCTCCTTGTACAGTCTTAGCTTTTTGTTCTCTGTCATACAAATAATTCTGCAGCCAACTTAGGAAGGATATATGAAGCCCTAGAGTTGATAATTTTTGCATTAATATTCCGTGATGGACACTGTCAAACGCTTGAACACACATTCCACCCCCCCCCCCCCCCTCCAGGGAAATGATTTTTACTTTTGTATTCAATTAATTTATCTGGTTAGTTTGTCTACTCATAATACAGAATATATAGTAACTCCCAAGGGGGGGGGGATTTTTTCTGATACGGGTGTGCCGCTGGACCAATGACAACCCTTACCCTTGCTAGGCCACTTTCAGCCCAAAGGTCCTTGTTTTGGCGAAAAAAATAACCCAAAATGTACATCTGATGGGTAATTCTACTGAGAGATTTTCCAATGTACACAAACATTTGGCGAAAAAAGGGGAAAAGTTGGACATTTTGGTGAAAAAAGGTCACTTTGCTGAAAGAGTGACCCTTGCTTGGGCGATTTTGTTGAAACAAGACCCTTGCTAGGGACATTTTGTTGAAAAAGTACCCTTGCTAGCCGCACACATGTGTATACAAAATATACCAAGTGCCCCCCCCCCCCCCGTCCTCTCCTGGAGTAATTCCCATATAGTTAGCTTGACAACATTTGACATACTGCTAAAACTGAAATCTGCTAACATTTTGACTAGATATGATCACAGGAAATCAAAGTATACATTTACTGATTACGGACATGGGAACAAAAAAGGGATTGTGCACTTACAATTAGCTTCCATTTGTAAAAAAGATTGCTGGTCGGTAGGAAATGAAGGTCCACACGGAGGTCCACTAGCACACACTCCCAGCTTTGACCAATACCTGTGAATGAAATCAAAGTAATATGAATATTAAAAACGCCATGTTTCCAGGTACTTATATTAGGTCTACACAAAATTACCAAGTACTTTCAAGCAACTGCATAGCACAGCGGTAGCATGCATGCCTTCATATCCAAATGACGTGAAGGACGTTAAGGATGTGAAATCTATCTCTATGCCATCTCTTATATTATTTAGACTGTGGCCATTTTTGTTTCGATCTAAGAGTGTCTAATCTACACACTAGATGGCGCAAGAGGTAATTTCCACCTTGTGGAATATTGGGGGGCATGCGCAGATGTATCATAACAACATGGCGCCGGATTTTAAAAAAATAATATATTGTCAATACAACCATGGGGGTTCATATCGCTGATAGTGATACACCCCAGAACCTGGTCTGCCCACAAACACAGGTAATGCCTACAGGGTTGCCACCGACAAGGTAGTTTTAAATTCCCTGACTTTTCCCTGACATTTCCCTGACGTTATATCAAATTTCCCTGACAATCGCAATATAAACCCAATGTTTTTAAATGTCCTTCAACAATGAATATGCACCCTTTTTTTAAATTATCTTCTACTGAACGAGTGATGATCATTTTACAACAGGGGTTTTGTGCATCGCGTGCGCGCAAACATTTTACCCTCCCTTTTGAGGATTAAGATCATAGTAAAATCATGGGTAAAAATCGACACGGGCGACACAGAGACACAGCCCTTTTAAAAATCGATGGACACAGGAAAATTAGGGACAAAAATCGACCCACAGGTTTTTTTTTAAAAGTTCTTATATACCTAAAATTCGACACGACGACAAGGCACTTTTGCTGAAAAATCCGACACGGTGACACAGTCAAAATTGTGAGGACCCATGTAGAGGCACATCTTATGATCTGTTTCTACCTACCCAATCCCA
Organism: Harmothoe impar; assembly: GCA_947462335.1. NCBI lineage: Eukaryota > Metazoa > Annelida > Polychaeta > Phyllodocida > Polynoidae > Harmothoe > Harmothoe impar. Next base: position 10,424,434 of record OX381707.1, on the reverse strand, counting down.
TTGAAGGAAACATTTTTGTTTGTAATAGAAATATGTTCCAAATTATTGGGGGGGGGGGGGGGGGGGCTAGTATGGCCTATACTCGGACGTTCCTATGGCCTATACTCAGACTACTCAGACGTTAGTATGGAATGTGCCCGGACATGAGTATGGCATGAGCCCGGACATTAGTATGGCATGTGCTCAGGAGTTTGGCAAATGGCCCACAGTTTAATGAAGGGGCCTATAATCAGGGTGCCATTGGTCATGGAGCTTTTCTTCCGCAGGGCTAATAGATACTAGTATGGGGGCCAATCGTTCTCAGGGATAATTGTCATAGGGCCTTTTGTCCACAGGGGTAAAAAAAAAGGCCCAAAAATGCGTGCCATCATTTATGGACGGCCCCTTAGGCTTATCTCTTCAGCTGGTTGGACAGCTCAGCCTCAGGCCCCCCGGGGGGGGGGGGTACTCAAATATTTTTTTGACACGGGTGTGCGGCTGGCCCTTTGACAACCCTTACTGTTGGTGAGGGGGATCTTGGACAAAAGTGCCTAGGTTTTAGCAATTTTCCCTGAGGAGTCGGCCTTCATGTAACAATTTCGGTCAAAAGTGACCCTTGTTTCAAAGAATTTAGGCAAAATGTGACCCTTTTTGGGAGGATTTTGTTGAAATCTCCGGAAAATGACCCTTGGTGAGGGGGATTTTGGTGAAAATTGACCCTTGGTGAGGGAGATTTTGGTGAAAAGCAGGCCCTTGGTGAGGGGGATTTTGCTTAAAAAAAAGTACCCTTCTCAGCCGCACACCTGTGTATACAAAATATACCCGGGGGGGGGGGGCACTCTCACATTTATGGATACCATGTGCGTACATCACCTTGAATTTGGACCCCTTTTCCCGGGACAAATATCCACAAAAGCACCCCCCCCTTTTGACGAGATAACCCCCTAAAATTGGCCGAAAGTTGACCTCCTTTAAGCAGAATATTCTAAATTGGCCAAAATGGGACCCCTTTTAACGGGATACATTCAAGAATTGGCCAAAATCGGACCCCTTTTAACGGGAAACATTCATACAATGGCCAAAAATGGACCCATTTTAGTAGGATACGACCCATAAAATATACCCCTTTTTACAGGAACTTTTCAAGTCTTTTGGACTTTTTGATTGGTTATTCTTGGCCTAAAAACATAGCCCTTTTGCCCCAAAATGGCCCAAAAAAGGGCCCCTTTCCCGAGTTTTTGTGTACGCACATAGTTACTATAGGGCTGTAGACTCTTACCCAGTGGGTCCGCCATTTAAAATTTCGCTGTAACCAGCATAGCAGCTCTTATCAGTGCAGGCCGCCGCAACCAGCTCCAGTCCCGACTAAGCCCTATAGAACCCCCCGGGAAAATATACCAGGCAAGTGCACAGGGCCACACACGTGTGTGGGGCCTGAACGCGGCCAACAGTTGCCCCGTTTGATGACGCCACACATGGGGTACTTACAGAAGGTTAGTATTGCAAACACCAACATGTGTATGTAGGACAAAGATTCTGTCACAGAGAAACCTACCTTTTACATGATAACTACGTGAACCTGTTGTGTTGTTGTTTGCAGCTTAGGCAGGAAGCTGGCAGTAAATGGTAAAAGTTGTCACCCACTGGGCTAACTACAGAGTTCACAGGAAGGTGGCAGCACTATGTATTGTTAGTGGGTTACAACTCTCACCAACATTCTTGCAACTTCCTCTGGAGCGGGAAATAATAATTGTGATAACTTTTGAAAGCAGTGAAAATACCAACAGGTATTCACTGATAAAGGTAAGCCCAGGTTTACCAATTTTCCTATAGACGCCAGCACTGAGTGATCACTGTGATGGGTGGTGTGACTTGCCACTTGCAGGGTTCCCACATGTCATGGGACTGCAGATGGGTCAAAAGCGACCTCGCGACCTAGCGGGGCCGTTTTGGGGGCGACTTTCGACCTATAAAGTCAATAATAAAAGCGCCCTAGCGACTTTTGGGCAAAAAGGACAATAGGATGAAGGGTCCAAAAAAAGCGACTTTGTGACCTGGACCCCTTAGCGACTTTCCGACCTCAAAGGGGGGACCCCTCTGCAGACTGCAGCCCCTGTCATGTGTCATGGAAAGTCATGGAATGTCATGGAATTTGAAAGTTGTCTGGAAAGTCATGAAATTTTGTAAAATTTTGCTGAGTGTCATGGAATGTCATGGACAATGAAAATAAAACAATTAATATCACAAAATCTAGAAATCTCCCATTTGCTTTCTGGATTTTCGAAATTTTCTCGGGGCCAGGTCCCCCAACCCCGACAAGAATGTTATAAATGTGAGAGTAATGGTAGCGTAATACGGGGGCGGCTTCCGGTCATGGGGCAGGTAGGTTCCTCATAAATGTGTCATTTAAGCGACTTGGCAGTTTAAGAAAAAATATCATTCTCTGAATATCATTTTTATATAATTTTGTGTAAAATTCATGAAAAATTTATCAAAGTTTTCAAACATTTTTTTCAAAATTCTGTATTAAAAAGAGTAAATCGGGACCCCTCTTTTTTCTTTTTGAATTTCATTTCTATATGATATAAAGTACTTCTGGCATCTGGGAAGAAAATGCAGGAATTCTAGTCTCTTTGATTTAATGGTCGCGACCTACCTTAAGAGAATTACCATCAGTCCTGAGAAAAGTATTAATGTACAACACAGTGGTTGGTCTATTCTGTAAAAGTAGAGTTATTCAGGCATACTGTCCCTTAATATGACCACAACAAATATAGGTGGCTTAATTGAACTGGTGTTTCCACCAACAGTGTTGCCGAAATCACGCTGGCACGCCGGCTTTTGCCGGCGTAGAATCCTAATGGCCGGCGTAGGGCCTTAGGACGCAGGCCATAATGGCCTGCCATGTTCTCAGCTTCCTAATGGTGAAAGAATTTTTCAAATCGGTCAATTAGAAGCGAAGGTAGGGTCATATTTGTAAAATTGTTTTATATTAAATATTTTTTCAATTTCTTTCAAGCTTTTGCATAGTATAAAACAAGTTATAATGAAATTTTTAAGATGCCTTGAAATATAAAAATTCATATGGCCTGCATGAGAAGGAAATGGACTGCGTAAGATGCCAAGACGCAGGCCACCTTGGCCTGCGTTGAGAAAAAGTTTTCGGCAACACTGCACCAAGGAGCAGCCTTTTCATAAGAGTTCATCCAGGTACAGAAAACTGTGTAAAGTGTAATTTAACAACTGTATGATATTTTCTCACGCCTGGCTCATTAATAAAGGTAACATACCTTGAACTTGAAATGAATAAATACTATTGAAATCGAAATGACATTGAGTTTATAGATTAATTTTCCTTTCTGTTCTGCAGATCCTGAGGTGGTGATGTCCTGAAACCATAAATGAGGAGCTGGTTCATAAGACATATTACAATATCTTCTGTGCATGACTTGACAAAAGACACTGATTAGAAATGGATACCAAGATATTAAACAAGAAACATGTAGAGCCTCACTCCAAGTCACAGCTACGTAAAAGAAACACGGGAATGAAGCTGCATATCTGTTCAGTCTGTGGGAAGTCCTTCACTAGATCTGACGTTATGAAGCTGCACATGAGGATCCACACAGGAGAAAAACCTTACAAGTGTTCAGACTGTGGTAAACAGTTTACATATGCAGGTAGCTTAAAGGAACACATGGTGGGGATCCACACAAAAGAAAAGTTATACATGTGCTCTGTATGTGGTAAACAGTTTACACTGGCAGGTAGCTTAAGGAGACACATGATGACCCACACAGGAGAAAAACCTCACAAGTGTTCTTATTGTGATAAACAGTTTACACAGGCAGGTAACTTAAAGGGACACATGATGTCCCACACAGGAGAAAAACCTCACAAGTGTTCTTATTGTGGTAAACAGTTTACACAGGCAGGTAACTTAAAGGGACACATGATGTCCCACACAGGGGAAAAACCTCACAAGTGTTCTGAATGTGGTAAACAGTTTATACAGGCAGGTGGCTTAAAGAGACACATGATGACCCACACAGGGGAAAAACGGTACAAGTGTTCTCAATGTGGTAAACAATATACTTCGGGAGATTACTTAAAGACACACATGATGACCCACACAGGAGAAAAACCTTACAAGTGTTCCCAGTGTAGTAAACAGTTTATAACGGCAGGTCACCTGAAGTTACACATGATGACCCACACAGGAGAAAAACCTCACAAGTGTTCTCAATGTGGTAAACAGTTTGCATGCGCAGGTCGGCTTAAGGTACACATGATGACCCACACAGGAGAAAAACCTCACAAGTGTTCTCAATGTGGTAAACAGTTTACACAGGCAGGTAACTTAAAGGGACACATGATGTCCCACACAGTAGAAAAACATCACAAGTGTTTGGAATGCACTAAAGAGTTTACACGAGCAAGCGCCTTAAAGCAACACATGATGTTTCACACACAAGAAAGCCCATACAAGTGTTCCATATGTGGTAAATGGTTTACACAGGCAGGTGGCTTACAGCGACACATGATGACCCACAGAGGGGAGAAACCTCACAAGTGTTCTGTATGTGGTTATCAGTTTACACTAGCAGGTAACTTAAAGAGACACATGATGACCCACACAAGAGAGAGACCTTACACATGCTCCATGTGTACAAAGGAATTTAGACAGCCATCGTTCTTACATAAACATATGCTGAGTCATACAGAGAAGAAACTTCACCAGTGTTCTATGTGTGAAAAAAGATACATATATGTAAGTAACATGAGGCGTCATATGAAGTGCCATACAGCAGAGAGCGATACACCTGTAAATGTCTATAACTGTCCCCAATGCTGTCTGAAGTTGACTACAGCAGCAGAGTTACAGAAACACATGAGGACACATACAAGACACAAGCCTCGCACAAACCCCTCACCAAGTTCACAGTCTGTCCTACTGTCTGTCGGTAAGAGGCGTTCAGATCGAAAAAATGGAAGAAATACCCAGGTTTTAGGATTAGACATTAATAATAAATCCAAAAGCATTAAACCTGAGCCAGACGTTTGTCTTTGTGAAGGTCAACCAGATAATTACAGGTGCCATACATGTGTGAAGGGATTTTCCCATCCAGGGGATTTACAGGAGCACCTCCTGATGCATGTCTGTTGCAGCTGTGAGACGTGTGTGATGGGCTTCCAGCAGGTTACAGACTTACACAACCATGTAGCAACTCATGTTGGTTCTCAGGTTAACCAGAAACTGTTGACACATATACCTCCCAGCTTTCATGGATGTCAGGAAGGTGTGAAATTGGAATGTGAATGTGAGGATTCTGAGTAACACAAAATTTAGACCAAAACTAATGCCGCTGACTAAAATAACAGAATGCTGTCCACCTGTATGTCTATTTTGAATGGAAAGACATTTCTTTTTAACAGGACTATATTTACATGGAAGAAAGTCATTATATTATGCAAATAGTCATTTCAGAGGTAGTCCCAGTCCACCATCAGTGACAATGATTCCTGGTAGCTCTAGTGATTCATGTTTATTTGTTTCGGTTGTACATACACCAATGTAATCCTGCTGAGTAACTTGCTGGTGCTTCGTAAATGGCGGGCTGGTTAGGTACTGTGTTGAATATATGCATCACGTTGACACAAATGCCTCACATGCTGGTATTTAATATGTTGACAGAAATAAAGAAGAACAATTGGCCCAGCTAACACCCCTTTGAGAAGGCTTATTTGTCCCTTTACTACATTATTACATAGCAGGGCCGTAAAATCTGAATTTAGACCATTGGGTCTTCAAACTGGTGGTCATTCTTGTGATTCTTTCAGATCCAAAGAGAAATACGTTTCACTATTTTAGGGGGGGGGGTGAAGATTTCAACAGACCAGAATACCAAAATACATCAGACTGCACCATTCACCGTCTTGTTTTTCTAAATATTCTTAGGGAGCATGCCTCCCAGTCTCCCTAGTGCCGTTTTTACACATGATTTACAAATTTAAATGAAAATAACCGAGATTATCAAGTTCATTTGGTAAAATTCAGAAAAGTTGTAATTAAAAAGAAATTATGGCCATTATATTGCATATCAAAATGGTCCATAAAACATGATTTCATCTTTGCTCTGTAAGATTTCCTGGGAGGAGGGGGCAAGCCCATGGCCCCGCTAGGTTTTCAACTTGGTCCGCCCGCCACCAGTCATTCTAGTCTATGCTCAGATTATTTGCTTTTTCCCCAGTTCATACCCCTGGATAGAGTATTATACATGTACTTGGCAATAAACTATTCAGATATTTTTTATAAATCAAAAAAATAAAAACACAATGATGTAGAGATTATCCACTGAACTACCGATCAAACAGTACAATGAGCTGTCAGTTGTAAAAAGCAAAAACAAATTGGTGCTTTTTATTTTATATCAATAAAGTGCTGTAATAGATATCATAGTGCACTCTGGTCATACTTTATTTCACATTGCATATAATCCACCTTTCACCAACTTTGCACATTTTTATCAAGTTGTAAGGGCAGTGGTTACCGAACCGACCCAGTAACGTACGGCGCTGTTAGATTGTCAGACGGGGAAGTAGCTCAGTGGTAGAGCACTTGGCTCCGGAGTCAGGGGGTCGTGGGTTCGAGTCCCGCTTTCTCCAGACGATTTTTCCGCGACCGTTACACTGGTGGAGAAAGCGAGCGCACTCGCTGGTACGGTTGACTTAGACGGTTGGAGCATCCCAACTTGCTGGGGATTGGCCACCTGCTGGCGGTTGGTAGTTGGAGGAGCAGGTAGTGAAGAGTTGGTTCCCAGTACGGGCAGTTGGAGTTCAGCATGGAGTCAAGTCAACAAATTGGCTGGATCGGTTCGGCACTGTGAGCTTCTATCATTGGCTGCTACGGGGCATGATAGAGGCTGGGGGAGCTGTGTAAGGGCAGTGGTTACCAAACCGACCCAGTAACGTATGGCGCTGTTAGATTGTCAGACGGGGAAGTAGCTCAGTGGTAGAGCACTTGGCTCCGGAGTCAGGGGGTCGTGGGTTCGAGTCCCGCTTTCTCCAGACGATTTTTCCGCGACCGTTACAAAGTTTAGATATACAAAGCGAACTTAAATTGCCAATGGTAAATGCCTAGTGGGGACCCTGATTCCTGAAGTAATAATATATAACTAGAATGGTCTCAATGGAGCCATTCTCTATTATTCTATGGTACACGGTAAAATATACAAGCACTGCCACCACCCATTCCGACTGTCATTTCTTATGGATAATCTCTTAACCATATTAATCTCTAACCATATTACAAAACATAATCTATAGCTGCCAGTATGATCAGTTTATACAAATGTACATGCCATAGTTTCATATGAATTAGTGATATGTCTCTTCAATAAATCTTGTACACGGCTGGTATAGGTAGTTCTCTACAAACCTCGAGGGGGAGACTTTGTCATTCAATATACAGTACAGTAACTTATGTTTGGTTCATTTCAAAGGGAACTAACACTGACAGAGATCACTGACAAGGGCCACATCTCAATGACTATAAACCCTAATCACAAGATCATCAGGGTACTGATATCTCTGCCACAGTGCAAAGATATTGATGAAATAGATATATGCATTGGGAGGATAAGAGGAATGATGATTATTATAGTCATCCTATCCCCTTAGATGGCATGGCATACCATCACCTTCATTGAGGAACTTTATCAGGTTACAGGACGCTGTTTCACAGCAGGATGTGCCATTGAGTTGTGTCTCTTTAGGGACGATGATTGTGTGAACTTAAAACCACATATGGAACATGTGTAAGGTTTCTCCCCTGTGTGGGTCGTCATGTGTCTCTGCAAAGCATTGGTTTGGGTGAATGCCTTATTACACTCTGAACACTTATGAGGTTTCTCTCCTGTGTGGGTTCTCATGTGCATCTTTAAACAAATGGGTTGAGCGAACGTTTTGTTACATTCAGAACACGTATAAGACTTTTCTCCTGTGTGGCTCCTCATGTGTTGTTGCAGGCCACTAATCCACGCAAACTTCTTATCACATTGAGGACATGTATAAAGCTTTTCTCCCGTGTGAGTCAACATGTGTCCCTTTAAGTGACATGACTGTGTAAACTGTTTACCACAGTCAGGACACTTGTGAGGTTTCTCTCCAGTGTGGATCAGCATGTGTCTCTTTAAGCTAGCTGACTGGCTAAACTTTCTACCACATATAGTACATTGAATAGGTTTCTCCCCTGTGTGAATTGTCATGTGTGCCTTTAAGCCACCAGCTTGTAAAAACTGTCTACCACATGTAGAGCATTGGAAACTTTTCTCTCCTGTGTGAGTGATCATATGAATCCTTAGTGCATGTTCATCCTTGAAATGTTTATCGCAATGAGGGCAGGAAAGAGGTTTCTCCTCTGTGTGGGTCACCATGTGTTGCTTGGTACTAGGAGCTGGAGCCCTCTGGAAAAAGGGCCCCCTGATGATTGGCCCCCCGGAAAATTGGCCCCCAGAATGTAGGCCCTTCAGATAGTTGGCCCTGTGATGATGGGCCCCCTGAATATAGGCCATAACCTCCCGTCAACCTAACCTCCAGTCAACCTAACCTCCAGTCAACCTAACCTCCAATCAATCTAACCTCCAGTCAACCTAACCTCCAGTCAACCTAAGCTCCAGTCAACCTATCTCCAATCAATCTAACCTCCAGTCAACCTAACCTCCAGTCAACCTAACCTCCAATCAATCTAACCTCAAGTCAACTTAACCTCCAGTCAACCTAACCTCCAGTCAACCTAACCTCCAGTCAACCTAACCTCCAATCAATCTAACCTCCAGTCAACCTAACCTCCAGTCAACCTAACCTCCAGTCAATCTAACCTCCAATCAATCTAACCTCCAGTCAACCTAACCTCCAGTCAACCTAACCTCCAGTCAATCTAACCTCCAGTCAACCTAACCTCCAGTCAACCTAACCTCCAATCAATCTAACCTCCAGTCAACCTAACCTCCAGTCAATCTAACCTCCAGTCAACCTAACCTCCAATTAACCTAACCTCCAGTCAATCTAACCTCCACACTGTAAAAATATTCCGTTGAATATACGGAGAATCAATGTAAAAGTTTACGGTGGATCATTGTAAATGTGATTACGGTGAGGCAATGTTAAGTCAACCAATTTTACTGTGAATATCTGTAATCCAGTACGGTGAAACACAGTTTATTCATTTACGGTGAAGCTATGTCTTGTAAAAATATTCCGTTGAATATACAGAGAATCAATGTAAAATTTTGCGGTGGATCAACATTATATATTATTACAGTGGGGCAATGTATCAATCAATTTTACTTTGAATATCCATAATTCAGAACAGTGAAATACAGTTTATTTTACAGTAAAACACTGTTTATTTATTTTACGGTGAAGCTTCGTTTAATTGATGTTTAGTTTTATCACACCAGGTGGCAGTTTGGTTCATGAGGAGATTTTCATGGATACTAAGAACACCATTTTTGTGGTAATAAGAAAAAAATATAGATAAACAGCTGTAAGGTTTGATCTGTAGCCATCCTAGAGTGACTTCTTCTCATGGACTGGCATTACAAAGTGTCATGCAGCATTTTATAAGGCTCTCATAGACTGATTCCTAATGATTAGGCCTGAAGTCTTGATACTAAGATGCTATTGCTGATTGCTGATTGGTACCAAATTTGGCATGCAACCATATTGAGCATAGAGTTAGGTATTGGTGGATAAATGGACGGAAAAATACTGGGATAAATGAGTTAAATATTGTTAAAACTATTGTTTAGGCACTGTATTAAGATAACAGTGATGTACCGTATTTTATTCGATTAACGGTGATTCACTGACACCACTGGGTGCCGGACTTTCACCGTTATAATTACGGAGAATTTGAAACGACGGTGACCGTTATTTTTACGGTGAAAGCCCGGCACCCAGTGGTGCCAGTGAATCTCCGTTATTTTAACGGATTTTTTTTATACAGTGCAGTCAACACGTGAAATACACGTCTTTGTCTTATTTTTGTGATTGGAGGTTAGATGATCAGATGTTAGGTGATTGGAGGTTAGGTGATTGGAGGTTAGATGATCAGATGTTAGGTGATTGGAGGTTAGATGATCGGATGTTAGGTGATTGGAGGTTAGATGATCGGATGTTAGGTGATTGGAGGTTAGATGATCGGATGTTAGGTGATTGGATGTTAGATGATCGGATGTTAGGTGATTGGAGGTTAGATGATCTGATGTTAGGTGATTGGATGTTAGATGATCGGATGTTAGGTGATTGGAGGTTAGGAACATGGCCTGTTATCCTGGGTGCTTTTATTCAGCAGGGCTTATCATCTGGGGGCTGAAAATCTGGGGGGCAGATCCTCTGGTGGCAAAACATCAGGAGGCTTATCATCTGAGGGCTTATCCTCCACAGGGCTCCAGTTCCGGACACCGTGTTGCTTTACGTTTCCCAGAAACCTAAACAGTCTACCACATTTAGGACACTGGTGAGGTTTTTCTCCTGTGTGGGTCCTCATGTGTAACTTTAGGTTATATGCATTTCTGTAGTCTTTGCCAGATAGTAAACAATTGACACGTTGCATTTTGCCTCCAATGTGAATCTTTATGTGTGTGTTTAAGTCAGATTCAGATGTAAACTGTTTACCACACTTAGAACACTTGTAATCTTTCTGCTTTCTGCGGGTCCTTGTGTGTTTCTTTAATGCACCAACCATACCAATCTGTTTACCTCTGTGTTTCAGGATGTGTTCTTCTAATTTACTAGGGGCCCTACATTGCCTATGATATGTAGGTCTGGCGGATGTCTGTCTTTTACTACTGGATGACACTATAACATGAGTCTCTAGATGCTGACAAAGATCTGCCGTCTGAGTAAAGCCCTTTACACATGTAGCACAGCCATAGAATACAATGTGGATCTCCCTGTGTTTTTTTAAGTCATGTTCCAATCTAAACCATAATCCACAGTCAGAACACTTGTAGGATTCCTGTACTATGGGTGGTCTCATGAGTATCTTAAGGACTCTCAGCACCCATATTGCACTAAAACGGTTTTGAGGGTTTAATTCCAAGTACATGTGTTACACCTCTACATATTATACATCATTTGAACCATCTATAATACTTTTATCAAATTCCTTCCATTATTTGGAATTTTTGTCACTGTGGAACGTGAATGGAACAAAAACGTTCCTTTTTATCTTCTTTTCATTTCAACATCAATATGGGATGGAAAATGGACATAATTCTTAGGTTTAACTATTTGAAACTGATATTGATGTCAATACCTGGGGTCCTTTTTTTCATTTTCTTGATATTCCAATTATTAAGGCCTACAGAGCTCTTCAAAGTTGCATAGTTACTAAAAAATGGTAAAAATGGCTATTTACCCCTATTATCACCCACTCTTAAGCTAACTATGCAACTTTGAAGAGCTCTGTAGGCCTTAATAATTGGAATATCAGGAAAAGAAAAAAAAGGACCCCAGGTATAGACATGAATTTTAGTTTTCAATTGTGAAATTCAAGAATTTAATCCAATTTTCATCCCATAATGCTGTTGGAAAAAAAAGAGGCTGAAAATGGAACGCTTTTGTTCCATCCACATTCCATGGCTACTAAAATGAGAAATAATCAAAGGAATTTGATAAAGCTATTATAGATGGTTCAATTGATGTATAATATGTACAGGTTTAACACATTTCCTTGGAACTATATCCCCCAAACTGTTTTAATGCAATTTGGGTGCTGAGAGTCCTTAAGTAGACAAGGCTTAGCGGCTTGTATAGCTGTGTGAGCCAGCACGGGGGCCTCACATTCGCCAGGTTCGCTTTGACATACATTTGTTGTGTCAATCTCCTCAGTGGATGACTCATCACGTGTACAGTTATGGTTAGGTGTGGTGTCTGTCTGAATCTCCGTAGTGGATGTTACTATGACATGAGTCTGTAGATGTTGAACCAGATCTGATCTCTGAGTGAAGCCCTTCACACAGGTAGGACAGCCATGGTATACAGTGTGAATGACCATGTGTGTTGTTAAACTCACATTGTCCTCAAATACCTGGTCACAATGTAAACATTGAGGTGTAGCTCCCATGGGGATCATCTCAATATTTGTATTTAGGTTGTACGAGTGACTATCCTGTTTACCACCCCCTTATTAAAGCACTTAAAAGCTATTAAAGCTGTTTCTCTTGTGTGTAGTTCATCCTTCCAGTGTCTGTCTCTTTAAACCCATTGCCCCAACCAAGACAATTGCTCTCAATATTTCTGCCAATTGGGTCACTGTGTGGAATCTCAAATCGGAGTTTCTATGGACAGTTTGGAAGACTAGGAGCCAATAATTAGTCTGTGGTACATATAGTCAGAGCAGGTTCCTGCAACCATTGCTCCGCTACTGTATATCTAGTGTCTATGGCACTATTAAGGTCTACACCTGTAACATATTACCAGTGTACAATGTCCCTGGATTTGCTACCTCCAAAGTGCAGTCATAATATCAACACTGTCTTGATAGAGTTTTACCATGGATCCTGCAATAATGGAAAGAATTTCGTCGAATCTCAGCCAATTTACGATAGCACACAGCTCTCTGCATAACCTTGGTTTATTTCTGAAATAAAGGAGTCAACAATCTTGAAGCAGCCTATTTGCTTATATATCATTATTTGTTAATTATGACTTATAGAGGGTTTATTGAAATAGGAATATTTATAATTATTACTATTGTTTCACATTGGAATGTGTTCTGTCCAGCATTGACGAAGACAGTGCTGGTTGGCTATCTTCATATAGTGGTATTGACATTAGCAGATGTTCATATGTACACATTTGTGGTACTGTGTACCCAGGAAAAAGTTATGATAGTAGAAATAGGAATTGGTAATATATTACAGAGTGGTTATTTTTTAACAAAGGAGGGTGGATTTACAGGGGACCCCTTGAGATAGAGTTACCCCCTCTGCACCTAAATCTGTATAAGAATTTTGTGTACGTACCTCTCAATGTGCTGGCAGTACGGTCACACCTTTACCTACTGAGGTGGTCTACTGACTGACCCGCATTATTTTACTGATAATATCCAGCTCTATGAACACCTTATCTCAATACCAAACATCCAGGACCACGTGCATTGAAGTTCTAGATACTTTTCAGGCCAAATTTTAAAAAATTAAAAAAAAAAAAAAATTCCGACCTACCTAGGCCAAAAAAAAAAAAGGTGTGTTTCAGGCTACATGGTCTGAAAATCTAGGGTAGGTAGGTTGGATTTTTTATTTTTTTTAAATTTTTTTTTTTTTACTTTGGCCTGAAAAGTACCTAGAAATTGACTCGTGAACTTTAATGCCGACTCGCCGACGACCGCCCCGACGCGTGAATTATCAGAACAACTCTTAAATTGCCCTAAAATGACCTAAAGTATAAGTATTTTTTCAAAATTGAATAAAAATTTCTAGGGTCGGCCCTGTTTTCCTAGGTAGGGTCGGGTAACCTGAAACACACCTTTTTTTTTTTGGCCCTACCCTAGATTTTCAGACCATGTAACCTGAAACACACCTTTTTTTTTTGGCCTTACCGATTCTCCACAATATATATCAAATAGCTTGCTGCCCGGTGGGGGGGGGGGGGGAGGGTCACTCCTTCTGAATCAGATCTGGATACCATATGTGAACATGATTCCAAGGGAAAGGGTCCGTTTTTGGCACGGACCTGCAAGGTCCTTTGACAAATGTCAATTATTTACATCATCATTGGCAGATTGACTAATGACTGGATTTTTTGTTGCAACATTTGCTATACATTGGGTTGCCCTTTCCATTAATTTTTGAGAGAAATCTCTTACTTGGGTTATCATGGCAACCAGAAACCTTCTGATAACTACTATCATACAATCTTGCCATCCTCCCAGAAGGCCTGGGTCCTTTAGATTTTACTAGTATGAGTTGAAATGCTGTGCTAATAGTTGAGTAAGGCCTCTGGGTGCATGGGTGGTATGTATGCATCCATGTAAATGGTATGTTATAGGCTTCTGTCTGTACTACCTTGCATTTTGAGTTAGCCTAGTCCTTTATAGTTAGCCTGGTACATGCAACATGATCCTTGTTATGGGTTAATTCCTTCTCAATTATCCAGCTGGCTCTTCTTCTGTTATGCTTTACATGCACTATGTTATATCTCCATACTAATATCACTAATGCACATCACATAAGGGTCCTATACAGGCACTGAGTAGCCATCTTATATCACCATAGGGCCATCTATCCCCTTCACCAGTAACTTAGTTAGCATAGTCATGTGTTTGTGGTTACCCTAGTACTTGTTATGGAGGTCAATGTAGTTAGCCTAGTCATCCATATCATAAAATCATTATTCCCTGCTCTCAAAGACCATTATACCCCAAAACCATCAGTGCACTACATAATACATGCACACAGGCAAATATCAGAGTCAGCCAATGTCGCCAATACTACTCTCATACAAGGGTCAGGCACTGCTGAACTATAATAGATGGGTCAAGGGCCATTCTAGTGAGGGTCAGGCTAGGCTGGACATTCAATAACAGGCTGGACTTTGGCAAACTTGCTTGAAAGTCTGGCCATGCTGGATCTTCATGCCACAGTCTGACAATGCTGGACTCTTGCAGGCTGAAAGAGACTCTCCCCAGAGTCCAGCATTGCCAGACTATGCCATGAGGATCCAGCATGGCCAGACTTTCAAGCAAGTTTGCCAAAGTCCAGCCTGTTATTGAATGTCCAGCCTAGCCTGACCCTCACTAGAATGGCCCTTGACCCATCTATTATAGTCCAGCAGTGCCTGACCCTTGTCTGAGAGTGGTTTAGGCGACATTGGGTGACTCTGATATTTGCCTCTGTGTGGCCATAGCTACCAATACATAAAACTTCCCAATGTTTAACTCCCTATAAATACTGTGCAATCAAATCCTGTAGTTGTGCTTACAAACACAACCATCCACCTTTGGAGATCAGCTAACTATGAGTGTTCCTGCAGTGACCTAGTTGAGTTCCAAACACTTTTTACATAGTTTTAGACCACCCCACCATTTGTGCAGGGAGCCTACAGCAACGTTGGCTCTCTCCTTGCATAGTTCATTTGAAATAGGGACTACTACAAGGCGGCACATAAGCCTAATCTTTCAGAATTTTATAGATTGATTGTCCTTTCTGTTCTGCAGATCCTGGGGCGGTGATGTCCGGAAACCGTAAATGAGGTTCAACAGAGTTCCACAATGCAGCAGATAGTTCATATGACATGTTAAAATATATTCTGTGCCAGACACTGAATAAAAATGGATACCAAGATATTAAAAAATACCAAGAAACTTGTAGAGCGTCACTCCAAGTCACAGCAACGTAAGAGAAACACCAGAAAGAAGCTGCACCGCTGTTCAGTCTGTAGGAAATCTTTCACTAGACCTAACACTTTGAAGCGGCACATGAGGATTCACACAGGAGAAAAACCTTACAAGTGTTCTGAATGTGTTAAACAGTTTACACAGGTAGGTAACTTAAAGACACACATGATGATCCACACAGGAGAGACACCTCACAAGTGTTCTAACTGCGGTAAAAAGTTTACGCAGGCAGGTGGATTAAAAAAGCACATGGTGACCCACACAAGAAAGAAATCTCACAAGTGTTCTAAGTGTGGTAAACATCTTACACATGCAGCTGACTTCAAGGAACACATGATGATTCACCAAGGAGAGAAACCTCACAAGTGTTTAGACTGTGGTAAACAGTTTAAAACAGCATGTGAGCTCAAACTACACACAATGACTCACACAGGGGAGAGACCTCACAAGTGTTTAGAATGTAGTAAACAGTTTAAAAAAGCATATGAGCTCAAACTACACATGATGACCCACACAGGAGAGAAACCTCACAAATGTTCAGACTGTGGTAAACGGTTTACACAAGCACGTGACCTCAAAGCACACATGATGACCCACACAGGGGAGAAACCTCACAAGTGTTCACAATGTAGTAAGCAGTTTACACGGGCAGGCACCTTAAAGACACACATGGGGATCCACACAGGACAGAACCTACAGAAGTGTTCTGTATGTGGTAAACAGTTTACACGGGTAGCTGACTTAAAGAGACACATGATGACCCACACAGGAGAAAGACCGTGCAAGTGTCCTCAATGTGGTAAAAGGTTTGTAAAAAACAGTGATTTAAAGATACACATGATGATCCACACAGGAGAAAAACCTTACAGGTGTTCTGACTGTGGTAAGCGGTTTATTACAAAAGATAGCTTAAATGTTCACAGGAGGATCCACACACAATACAGACCATACTGTTGTTCTGACTGTGGTAACACTTTTAAACATGCAGCTAGCTTAAAGACACACATGCTGACCCACACTGGAGAAAAACCTCACACGTGTTCTCACTGTGGTAAACAGTTTTCTCTTGCAAGCAGCTTAAAGACACATATGATGATCCACACAGGAGTAAAACCTTATAAGTGTTCAAAGTGTGAAAAAAGGTTTAGTCAATATGTACATTTACAAACTCATCTCCGAGTTCACATGGGAGAGAAACCTTATGGTTGTACTGTGTGCAAAAGGTGCTTTAATGATTCAGGAACCTTAAAGAAGCATATGATGACCCACACAGGTGAAAGACCATTTGGGTGTTCCATGTGTGCAAAGAGGTTTAGTCGTTCGGGGTCATTACGTACACACATGATGATCCACACAGGGGAGAAACCTCACAAGTGTTCAGACTGTGGTAAACAGTTTGCACATTCAAACACCTTAGTGAGGCACATGATGACCCATACAGAAGAGAAAAATTATGGATGTTCTAAGTGTACAATGACATTTAGTTACTCATCAAACTTACATAGACATCTGCTGAGTCACACAGGGGAGAAACCTCACCAGTGTTCTGTGTGTGGCAAGAGGTACGTAGATACGAGGGCCATCCCAGTGGGCACAAAATTCAGTTCAATGTTGAATCAACAGTGATTCAACATTGGATCAACATTGACAACCAGTTATCAATGTTGATTCAATGTTCTGTGCCCACTGGGATGAAGCGGCATATGAAATGCCATACAGAAGAGAACAAGACACCTATAAATGTCTATAACTGTCCCCAATGCTGTCTGAAGTTGACTACAGCAGCAGAGTTACAGAAACACCTGAGGACACATACAAGACACAAGCCTCGCACAAACCCCTCACCAAGTACACTGTCTGTCAATGAGAGGCGTTCAGATCAAAATCATAGAGGAAGAAATGCCCAAGTTTCAGGATTAATGTGTCATATTGAATACTGTAAAATCAAACTTGAAGTAGACAATTGTCTTTGTGAAGATGAACCAGATAATTACAGCTGCCATACATGTGTGAAGGGATTTTCCCACCCAGTGGATTTACAGTACCACCTCTTGATGCACGTCTGTTGCAGCTGTGAGACGTGTGTGATGGGCTTTGTTCAGGTTACAGACTTACAGAACCATGTAGCCACTCTTCTTGGTTCTCAGGTTCATAAGGAAAGCTTGACACATGGTCCTCCTAGCTGTGACACGTGTCAGGATAGTGTTAAATCAAGGTGTGAATGTGAGGATTAGGAGTAAGACCAGAAGAAAAGGTGTGTTCCCGGTAACATGCAGATAAAACACAATGAGAGTCTGACACCTTTTTTTTCTAATTTCTATTTTCTCAAAGATTCTGACCAAAATTACATTTAAAAATGACCAGATTCCGAAAATATCCAGAAAAATGGTTGGGTCAGCCTTGTTCTGTTAGGTCAACACAGCTTTTTCGTTTTAGGCCTTATATGAAAGCACAACTACAGGCTAGAGGTGCCGAATACAATAACACAGTGCTGTGTATTTCTTTTCTACAGGTACTTATTTACTTGTAAGAAGATAGTGTTCATGCTGCAAATACTCATGTCAAAGCTATAGACTTAAGTGCACTATCAGTAACAATAATTCCTAGTGGCTGTGGTGGTAGCTAGACTTTACATATGTTAGGTCAGAAACACAAGCATACTCACACATGCGATAGATTTTACATAACACACTTAGAACATTATTCCGATTGCAACTGTACCTTGTAGGTTTAAACATAGCACCCTAACTGTTTAACAGTTATCATAGTATTTAGATTGTAAGTACCAAGTTACAGTGTAAGTATCTAATGTTTTGTACCTTTCTTTGAAAATTCTATATAACGCTATTTCAAAGGCTATAACATCTTGATTTTAGAAAAGAAAATAGAATATGGGGACAATAATCATATAGGTTATTGTGGTATATTCACATACATTGTCGTTGGTTCTCCCCACTAGGTGGGGTGGGTGCAGTGCACCGGGTAACATTAGTTGTTCAGTTACTCACCAGGGGGACCAAGCTGGCTGCGACCAGTCCACACCCCGGTTATTACTCCTCCTGCTCCGCCATGGTTTGGTCGTGTTGGGACCAACTCTCATCATGGTGCACTGTCACCAATGCAATGTCAGATACGACGCAAGAGTGCATAGACAATCCTGTCCTAATTGCAAAGTGGAGGCTCACCATTATAAGCCTAAAGGTGTAGCTATCGACGAGGACGCCGACTTTGATATCAGCGGCAAAGACATGGAGGAATCGACGAGGACGGAACCCACCTCCCCCTCCATCCAGCGCAGCCCGGAATCATTGGCGAAACAGGTCGCCCTGGAGGAGGAAAAGAAGGGCCTGCTAATACGTAAGAAGGAATTGATTACCTTAGAGTCCAGATTGGCGGCGATCCGGTTGGAGAATGAAGCTCTGGAGACTGCGATTGCCAGTGAGTCTACAATGGCCGCCAGTAAGGACGCCAAAGGTGGGAAAGGCGGGAAGCCCAGTACAAAGGCCGCACTCGATGACCCCGCGGGGGGTGCCGGGGTTGCGGATAATCAGGATCAGTTACCTTATCCTCGTGATCCTGTGAACTATTATGTCCCTCCTGTTACTGATCCTGCTCAAACGGGCCAGTATGGCCAGTATGGTCATTATGACCAGTATGGCCGGTACAATCAATATCCGGCGGGTCAGTGGCCGGGTTACAGCCAAGGCCATCCGTCCAACCCCCCCCCCTCATCAATTCTACAACTCATCCAGACAGCCGTTCCAGTACGACTATGGTCCTCCGCGGCAGCAGCAGTTCACTGCGCCACAGTTCACGTCTCCAAGGCAACAGTTCACTCACTCTCCACAGCAGTCCACTCCGCAAGGATACTCATCCTCTCCTGGTTATGGATACCCACATGGCTTTACTCAACATCCGTCATCTACCAGCGGGGGTTGGTATGGCCCCGGGGCGGGACAGTCATGGATGCCTCCGGAGTCACAGACACAGGGGTGTCTACCAGTAAGTTTGACTACCGTCGCTTTCTCCCTGCCAGTGAGAGAAGAAAGACACTTCAGATTAACTGTCCATCAGACTTGTGGTATTTTCATAGCAGATTGTTGAAGGATATGATTAGTGGTGGTTGTGACGTATCAGGTTTTCTCGACCATATGGAGTATTTATCAGAAATGTCTCGGTCAGGTGTTTATGAAATCAAGGCTTTGGTGGCCTATGATGAAGAAATGTTAGAACGGGCTAGGTTAGCCGGGGAAAGTGCCTTTCAGGGAGCCGACACACATCTCACCAACACTAAGTTGGGGGCGGGTAGCACTCGGGTTATTGGGGGTGTCTATCAGGGCCGAGGTGGCCAATCAGGTGGCCAGCGCGGTGGTAATTCTGCTAAGAATTACGGCGGCGGTGGACAACGGGGCAAAGACAAATTTGGTGACCTGGTGGGCTGGCGTAAAAAGGCAGCCGAGAAGGGGTTATGTTTCAAATTCTCCCAGAATATGCCATGTGAAGGTTGTGCCTTTAAACATGCTTGTGTATATTGTGATGGACCGGGTCATGGCATGTTCGATTGTAAAAAGGGCCCGGGCGATAATAGGGCGTGACTAAACAAACCTAGTCCGGCCGACTTCCCTGATATTGAATTGAAGTTACATAATGTTATTGTTGACTCGGTGGGTGTTTCCACAAGTAGCGAGTCCCCTTTACAGGTTGATCACGTTGTTGTTCACAGTAATTACGATGTTATTGACACTCCTCCTCCTCGGTCGGTGTTCCCCACCCAGGCTGCGGAACAGTATCGCGATTGTGAAATTGTCGATGAATTAATGGAATTTAATTCATATGAACAATTGTGTAATCCAGACTTGGTGAATTTGTTGGATGATTCAGACATTAATATTACCAAGCTGGACCAGCATGTAGATGAACCCAAGAATGTGTTTGATGAATCATTTGTGGAATTAGCGGGTTTGGGGAATCATGATTTGATAATCGCGCGCTTGCCTCTGATCCAAGATGGCGGCGCTTGTGTACGAATCGACAAAGTTGACGATGTGTTTTGGGAAAATGTACCGGAATTTGTGAGTATGGATGTTTCTAGCTGTTCTAGACTTGAATATAGTGCATTGTTCTTGTGTAGTGTCCCGGTGGCCATTGTTTGCATTGGGCCCGAATGTTATTTGCCGGTTTTTCAAACCTGTATTGAGGGCGTGTGTGATTGTACATATGTTCTGTGTGACATGGCATGTCATTTGAAGCCATGTCGATTTGCGGCAGCTATTCTAGGCTTCCGAAATGATGTGACCAGGGACGATGTATATGTTCTAACCTGTGTATGTAGGGGGGCTCGTATTGTGGATCACAATTGTATGACGGAATATTTGTGTGATAATTACTCGTCCATTACGGAGGGTGACTTTGCTTCTGAAATGACTCTGAAAGTACAGCAGGAGCTAGAGACTGGTAAAGTGAGGCAGGTCCTAGAGGCTCCTTCCTGCATTCACTCACTAGGGGGCGTGGCCAAGTCAAATGGGAAACTACGCCCCATAACGGACTGCTCTAAACCGGATGATATCAATATCAATATGTTCATGACAACTACATGTGAGAAATTTCATTACAAGACTGTGGACAATGTCGTGGGTATGATGTATCCAATGGATTACGGTGCTGTCACTGATATCTCCGAGGCCTATAGGACCATCCACATTATACCCTCTCACAGGAAGTTTCAAGGGTTCCAGTGGGACACAGGTGACGGTATGAGATACCATGAGGACCTAAGACTGTGTTTTGGCTTGCGTTGTGCGCCATACTGCTTCACCAAATTTTCTGATTTTATAGTCAAGTGTTGCTCGAAATTTGGTGTAGATAGGTGTACCAACTACCTTGATGATTTTGCAATACTGGGGAATTCCTTCAGTAATTGCTTGGAATCTCAAAGCATTCTGCAGCGTATGTGTGTCAATCTGGGCTTCAAGGTGGAGGAGAGCAAATCCACTTCTCCGGGTCAGAGATTCAAATACCTTGGTATTGTGATTGACAGTTTGGATATGACCGTGTCTATTGACGAGGACAAGATGGCCCGGGTTCAACATGAAGTGTCAGGTCTCCTGGACAAAACCTCCTGTAAAAGGGATACACTGGAGGAAGTTGCTGGCTTACTCGCCCACTGTGCCACTGTAGTAAAGGGAGGCCGCACCTTTGCTCGCCGCATCTACAACACCTTGAAACTACACCATACACGGGTAGTGCCTTTGGACTCAGTCATACAACAGGACTTTATTTGGTGGGCCAGTTTTATAACATGGTTCAATGGTAAGGCGAGGGTGTTGGGCGCTGAAGCATGCACTATTGAAATGTACAGCGACTCGTCAGACTTTGGATTCGGTGCTTACATTGATGGGAGCTATTTCTCTGATGATTATTTCTGGGGCTCATGGCACAATGAGGCTCCTAAGTGCATACATTATGAAGAACCACCAAAGGAGGTTTATGACAGTCACATTAATGTGACGGAACTGTGGCCTGTGGTGGTGGGAATTCACAAGTGGGGTGAAAGCTGGAGGAACCAGGAGGTATTAGTAGTGACGGATAATACTCAGGTACAGGCTGCTTTGAACAGTGGCAGGAGTGTGAATCCTTACACCATGGCATGGCTAAGAGAAATCTTCTGGGTGTCAGCCTTTTATAACATCAGTATCAGGGCAGCAAGGATTAGCTCAGTTGATAACATCTTGGCTGACTCCCTCTCCCGTCTGAACAATCAGGATTGTGTCACAATCTGCTCCTCTGAGTTGTTCTCTTTTTCTCAATGTTGCAGGCTTGGATGTGCTGCGTGGGGAGTGGCAGGATATTAAAGAACATTGTTGGGCGGTGAACACGCTCAAGACTAGGCGCAGCTAGTGGAAAAAATATTTTGAGTTTTGTGCGCATTTTGAATTAGTGACTTTGCCGGCTTCAGCGGAAACTGTGTGTTTATTCATAACATACTTGGCAAGGAGATGTTGTTATATAACCATTGCTAACTACATTAGTGGGCTTTGGGCCCTGCATGACTTCTGGGGTTATGCTCATATTGATTCTACCATGTTTATTGTCAAGTCAACTTTGATGGGGGCCAAGCGTCTGCTAGGATGTGAATCTACGCATGCTCCCCCGCTGTCCCCTGAAGACATGAAGAAACTTTGGTCCTATCTGGACATGAACTCCTTTGGCGATCTTCAACTATGGTGCGCCATCACACTGGCATATAGGTGCCTATTGAGAGTCAGTCATATTACAAGTTCACCACATACCCTGCTAGTCAAAGACATTAAGTTTGATAGTACCGGTATGGATATTACGGTACGTTCTTCAAAGACAATCCAATTCAAAGAACGGATGCAAGTCATCCCCATCATCAAGGCATCAAACTCTGTGCTGTGTCCATGTGCCTTCCTCGGGGGATACATCATGTGGGCTCAACTACCACCCAACAGTGCATTGTTCCCATATTCATATACCAAGTTCTCCACTCTCTTTAAGAAACTGTGTTCCAGAGCTGGCCTCAAGGACAATTATACTACCCATAGCATAAGGAGGGGCTCAGCTACTTTCTTGGCGTCATTCTTGCCTCTACATGAAGTGAAGGCATACGGTGACTGGCGATCATGGTCTGTGCTATTGTACATCGCAGACACCTATTCAACTCGCAAGCAGAAAGATGTCCTGGTTGCTCAGAAACTGTCAGCTGTGTAGGGCAAAAGTGTTGTGTTTGGGGTTTGGCCTCCTGCTATTCTTCCGCAGATCTAGGCAAAAGTGACTCATCATCTTGTTCGTCATTGTATAGGGGGAATATGGGGACAATAATCATATAGGTTATTGTGGTATATTCACATACATTGTCGTTGGTTCTCCCCACTAGGTGGGGTGGGTGCAGTGCACCGGGTAACATTAGTTGTTCAGTTACTCACCAGGGGGACCAAGCTGGCTGCGACCAGTCCACACCCCGGTTATTACTCCTCCTGCTCCGCCACGGTTTTTTTTATATGTTAAACTAAACTGAATAAAGGCCTCCTGCTATTCTTCCGCAGATCTAGGCAAAAGTGACTCATCATCTTGTTCGTCATTGTATAGGGGGAATATAGATTTGACCAACAAGGTTCCATTTCCAAACAAATATTACGATGCATGTCCGTCATTGCTGTAAATACTTTGAATGAGCTTGCATGTACTATTAGGACTTTCCTTGAATTCTCCAGATGTCCAGAATCTCCAGAGATGGATAAGTGTCAATTTTAAGATGGATACAATTCCAAATAGATAATGTTTTTTTCAACCATCACTATATTTCTATAAATTCATCAAGCA
The DNA here is from genome assembly GCA_947462335.1 of Harmothoe impar. NCBI lineage: Eukaryota > Metazoa > Annelida > Polychaeta > Phyllodocida > Polynoidae > Harmothoe > Harmothoe impar. Next base: position 10,400,706 of record OX381707.1, on the reverse strand, counting down.
TTTGCTTTTTGGCTTTTCAAAGAAAACACTCTAGTTTTGGCTTTATTCGATTCTCTACAAAGTTATCTGAATAGGCATGGATGCTCATTTGCCAGTTTGAATACACACACATATATATATATATATATGTAGTACTGTCTTGTACCATGTTATTTTATTGTTCAGTGTTTCCAGTGTTGCCAAAAACTGTTTTATGCACACAGGCCATTTGTCGTGAGATCTTATATGGGCCATCTCCCTTGTACACAGGCCACATTGGCCTTCTTTTCATATAAATAAATACAGGTTGTAATACTACTTAAATAACAGGTTACGAAATCAATTTGAAAATGCTTGAATTCACTGTAAAAATGCTTATAAGTTAGATGGGCTCAGCTGCTAATAGGAATATTTCTCTCAATAGGCCTGTGTCCACTTGCATATATGAGGCCTTTTGTCGTCCTTCAAAACTTGAATTTTAATACAAATATGAACTATATGTTCTGTCTCCCAGAGGACACAGCTAGACGACAAAATTCTCAAATACAACAGTGGGGTAGCAATTTGGGGGTGCCAAAACTAGACCACAAAAGTGAGAATTTAGAAATCTAACATGTTTGATTTTTAGGGCAGAAATTGGGCGATATGCTCTTTATTCTATTATAATAACTCGTCCATGTTTGTTCTGGGCAGTCTGGCCAGCAATTTATAATGCCTAGTGGATACTGCAGTCTTCAACAGAATGGGTATCTCTACATTGAAAATGACAGAGTTCTATCCGAGGGTCGAGGGTTGGAGGCTCTCTTGGGGAAACTTACTAATTATCTAAAATATTTTCAAAAATTAGCCTTTAACCAACACACAGCAGGGGGAGTGTGTGAATTTCTAAAGATTCTGAAAACGTCCACCAGGTGGAGATAGTGAGTTTCTAAAGGTTCTGAACATCTCTACAAGGTCCCGCCACCAGTTTGTCCGAATTATCATTAACAACGTCCTCTTGTAAGTGTGTTTTTGTATACTGCAGTGAAGTGATGAAACCACAGCCTAATGAAGATCACCAACACCACGTCACAGGGATCTCTTGTTACACTCATCTATGCCTGCAATGAAGGACACACCACTTCTTAATTAAAGATATGCTAATTCTGTGATGTATACAATTGTCTGGTAGTATGAAGACTCTCTGGCCAGGCTTGTACCAAAACATGAGGCTAAAGTGAACGTTTTCATAAGTAAAGTAAAGTACCAAATTAGCAATTTTCAGAACCTCTCTGCGGCTTTTACATAATTTGTCAAAGTTATATATAGGGGTGCCACTTCTACGTTAGTTAGGCATACATGCGAGAAATTACAGTAATCTAATTTTGCAGAATTATTTTGTTACAAAGGGCTTAAAGCCTCAAATTATGCGCGGGACCCCTATCAAAGCTACCTTTATTTGTTAGCAAATAATCTAAGGAACCTTTAGGGGAAGAAAACGTAAATTCTGTGACTTCATTCTACTAGATTTTGGTTGAACTTAATGGCAAATAAATCGACATTTCCAATCAAACATTATTTCTATTCCCAGAATGCCGTGGAATAGGACGATAACATTATTTTTGAATAAAGAACCATATCTGAACGTTCATGCCATGACCTTTCATTTTCCTGTAGTTACTGGCTATGACAGAATAAAATCATGGGATTTGTCTTAAGTTTTCCTCATTTTAGAAAAAGATGAAAACTAGTTTTATACTTCAGAATTCTGTATTGAACAAGTATCTCGGAACCCATCTTATCTCTTTTTCATTTCTATATGATATACAGTACTTCTAGGGAAAAAATGGAGGACTTCTAAATTACTTCATTCAATGATCGCCACCTACCTTAATTGACTCAGGTAGCTCTGCTACCAGAGTCTTATACGACGCCTCTGTGAGACGTTTTTTTCAGGCAAGAAAAAAAAAATTCATTGATTCATAAATAGGTGAATAAATCCAATAAAGTCAAAATAATTGAATGTATCATGAACTTGAACATTTTCCCTATACTGTGATGTTAAAAAAAAAAATGTAATGCTACTTGAAATGCCTGTAAATATTGAATGAAAAAAACTTCACCAAAAAACTGTGTCCATTTCTTCACTGTAGACAAACATGAATGTACTGATGTAGACTTTATGTCCTTTTTTGCAGTAGTAGTTAATTCAATGTACTTGTACATTTCTGGTCAAGTAAGACGCTTTTTTTAAGACCAAAAATCGATTAAAAAGGGTGGGAAACGATCTGTAGACAAAAAGAGGACACGCAGTCAACAATTTACTGCACTGAGGTCAGGATAGGGGTACGCTGTAGACCTGCGTGTGTTGCAGCTCGCCTCCTCGATACAAGCAGGGCTCAGGGTCTGAGCGGTGTCACGGCCTTGAGCGCGGTTACGTCACAGGGGTGGGGGCAACAACAGCACGTGTAGGGGGGGGGGGAGGCTACTGATGTGCGCGGCAGTCTTTTTGTGTATTGGATAGGGTGTTCACAAGTACTAGTAGCTATTACCCGGATACTCGGTCAATTTCCGTTGATAATTATAGGAATACACTTTAACATGTAGGCTGATAACACTAGGCCTACCTATTTAAGCCCAAGAATAGCATGTCAAGATACGTTCGCGCTAGCCAATGGCCAAATCGCCAGTGGTGAATCAAGGCTCATTTTGGCAATGAAACACCATAAAAATTTGTCAAATAGTCGAACTGTGATGATGGGGAAAAGACTTAAAATGAAGGCTGACACTTTAGTGCTACACAAATGCCATTTGTGTAGCACTAAAGGTATCTACCCCTAAAATCGACATGGTGATATAGCCATTTCTTTAAATCGATGTGGGACATGGCCAGTTAAGTGACATGTGACATGGGCATTTCTTAAAATCGACATGCGACATGGGGCTTAGTGACATGAATACAAATTTCTCATTCAGTGTAAAGTACCCGGTATGCTACCCGAATCTTTCTTCAGATTTCGTCCTTGTAGGTAGTCAAATTCCAACATTTTCCAAGAGCCACATCGTGACGTTTAAGTTGCCCCTCTATTTTCCCCTTAGTGACATGTGACATGGCCATTTCTTAAAATCGACATGCGACATGGGGGACAAGCGGAGCGGGCTACAACCAGGACGGCAGTCAGGTTAGGATAGGGGTTGATGTCAGGGGTGGGGTCCGGGGTGCACTCAGACAGCACACCACAGGCAGCACACTAGACAGCACACCACAGACAGTACACCACAGACAGTACACCACAGACAGCACACCACAGACAGCACACTACAGACAGCACACCACAGACAGCACACCACAGACAGTACACCACAGACAGCACACTACAGGCAGCACACCACAGACAGCACACCACAGACAGCACACCACAGACAGCACACTACAGACAGTACACCACAGACAGCACACTACAGGCAGCACACTACAGGCAGCACACCACAGGCAGCACACCACAGACAGCACACCACAGACAGCACACTACAGACAGTACACCACAGACAGCACACCAGTGACCACAGACAACACACCACCGGCAGCACACCACAGGCATACACACTACAGACAGCACATTACAGGCAGCACACCACAGACAGCACACCACAGACAGCACACTTCCGACAGCACACCACAGACTTTGAAGTGCGCTTTGGGGGGCACTTTGGAACACACTTTGTGTAGGTTTATATACATTTTTGTACATGTACAATTTATCCAAAGGAAAAACAAATACCTGAGTCTTTTGTGATTAGGATCACACGCTAGATTTTTTGTATTGTTATTGGTACAAAGGTATAATGACTGTATTTAACAGATCTAAACTGCAACCTACTCATCAGCAGGTATGATTATGTGTTATGATCCTTCTCACCAGGGTGCTGTTTCTCCACAAATTTGCGGACGTCTGCAAATACACTCGGACCTCCGCAAATATAGGCCTATACAATTTTTTGGTACTTAAGCATACAAATATGGACAGACGTATATATTTGAAGGCCTCGGCAAATTTATGGAAGCAAATTTGTGGAGTTCTCCATATTTGTGGAGAAACAGCACCCAGAGGAGGCCACATTCCAATGGTCGTGTGCACTGTACTGATATGTCAGAATTACACCACACATGCTTGATAACTAATCTGTGTAAGTGCTGTGTGTGTGTCTATCTATCCATCTATCTATGGAGGGGATTAACGTTGGCATTTATCTCGTTATCGATACATAGACAATGGGCCCATAGAAATAGGGTTATTTTGGACAGTTCAGCCCGAGGTGAGAGGGATGCGGCCCTAGTCTCATCTATGTTGCGCAGAATGCCAATGCCCATTGAGACCGTTTCTGAGGTATTTCACAAGTGGGAATTGGGCAATATCCTACAAAGCTGCAGGCTGGGTGGGATATGCCCCGGCCCCCACAAGTTAGATACATCAGAGATGGTATGCATGTTGTTGGCTTAAAAAAGAATGAAGCCATTTAATGAAGGAAAGACAACTTTCCCATTAAATACGGCCACATTGTGTTATTACATGGGAGGGGGGGGGGGGCATAGAATACGGGGCTTTCTAATAAATCTTGTATATAAAAAAGAAAAATGACTGATATATCTGTGTAGTGGTGTACTGTAGCTGTGCTGGGTTACCAGGGACAACAGTCACAACAGTCCCCAGCACTTCCTCCCCGCACCACACTGAAAATCAATAAGTTGAAAGGGCTAGTCAGTACAGACTATCCTGGGTTCATCATGTATGTGTGTTAGTCACAATGGCAAAGTTATATTCAAAAATGACTGAGGGGTCAGTCAGTAGTGGCTAACTTTGATTAATCGCTGGTGTGTTGTATTTGTATACCACTAGTTGGTGCCACCTGTAAGATGCTATGATGACCACTCAGTGGCTCCCCCTGAAAATTAAAAGACTAGGGTGGGTTGGTCAATACTGACCAACCTGACAATAATAACTTACCTAGGTTGGTCATATAGGGAGCCAAAAAATGACTAACTAGGTTAGGTACTATAGGACTGAGAGATTGGTCGTACAGGGAGCCTAGCAATATCAGTGTATGCTGAAGAAATTGCAAATTCTGCACTGTAGTATATCAACCCTTTAATGACAGATATCGCTAAAATATCCGCAAATGTATATGGGAATCGTTTTTTAGTACTTAAGCAACAAATACGGAGCTCCGTATATATTTGCAGACATCCGTATATATTTGCGGAGCTCCATAAATATATCTACGGAAGTCTGCAAATTTGTGGAGAAACAGCACCCTGCAGCTTCAACGTGAAGATTTACGGTATGTTTATCGCAGGGGTAGACACTTACTTTTCTAGCTGTGGGCCACCTGGGCCCATAGCTCTAGAAGACTACGGGCCCGGGCTAAGATCTGTGGGCCAATGGCCAATGGTTAAGAGATATTCCTGACTGATCTATGAAAGAGTGTAATCACTATGCAGTGGCGGATCCAGGATTTTCCAGAGGGGGGGGGGGCCCAAACCCAGCCAACCAAGGAGTGACTGTATGTTCCCGCGCGCAGCGCAAACAAAGTGCAGCAGCCATAGGGGGGTTTGGGGGCATGCCCCCCTCCCCTAAGAAATGGCTGATGGTCTAGACTGTGTTTATGTACGGTATTGTTCCCTTCTCTCTTTTCCCCCTCTTTTCTCCTCTCTTCTTCCTTTTTTTTTTTTTTTTTTTTTGGGGGGGGGGGGGGGGGTTGGGGCCAAGGCCCGTCGGCCCCCCCCCCTGGATCCGCCAATGCTATGATTAATTTGGGCACATTTCCCTCTTTCCAACGATATATTGCATCACTATAGTTGCCAGGCAAACATTTTTTAATTGTCTTCCAAATACTCCTGTGGGCCACCTGGGCCCGTAGGAATGCTATTTTGCAGAAAACTACGGGCCCGGACCCAAAACTACGGGCCATTGGCTCCCGGGCCAGCGTTAGTGTCTACCCCTGATTTATGTACCTCAGTATGCTGATCATAGGAGGCTGCTAGTTTAGTACTTATTACACACCATCCACCAAGGTGTGCATGTATGGGGGTGCAGAGGGGTCCCCCCCTCAGGTCGGAAAGTCGCTGAAATTAAGGGCCCAAGGTCACAAAGTCGCTTTTTTGGACCATTTTTACTATGACTAAATTTGTTCAAAAGTCGCCAGGTCGCTTTAATTATGGTACCAGGTCGAAAAGTCGCCTGGAAAACAGCCCAGGTCGCCAGGTCTCCAAAAACCTTCTGCAGTCACATGTATCCACAGCTCTGTATGCAGTATAATGGGCATATGACACCTAGCTCACGCGGGTGCACAGACAAAGGTTTACGGTGAACCTTACAACAATCTTACTGAAGTCTTAGTCTTCGTCTTAAATATTGCTTGACTGCAAAGTATTGAAAACTCCTCATTAAGGCTATTGGTAATTGAGTGATATATAACATACACGTTAACAAGACTTCAGTAACACTGTTATAAGACTCGCTGTAAACGTTTGTCTGTGCACTTACATGAGCAAGGTCAGTTGTGCGTATAATGGGCACGTGGGGACGAACCTGCGGAGTCACTAGACGCCGCCCATTCTGTGCATAATCTTAAAAAGCCCAATTTTCCCGTAATCTTAATAATGAAACCCCACTTTTCCCGTAATCTTAATAACAAAACTCAATCTAGTCTAAATAGGGGGGCTCTGCCCCCCCCCCCCAACCCCTGTTCTTCTTTTCCTTTTTTTCCTTCTTTAATAATGGTGAGGACTATTAAGACTTAAGATTACGCCAGAAGTGGGGATTTAAGATTACTCACAGAATGGGCAGCGTCTAGTGACTCCGCAGGTACGTCCCTTGTTGCGTATAATGGTGTGCATTGCAGGGGCGGATCCAGGGGGGGGGTCCTGGGGGTCCGGACCCCCCCCTTTTGGTCCACCCATAAGGCTGTTCAAATAGACTTTGCCAAGGGTGGACCCCCCCCTTTTGGCCCATACCTGATGTCCACCCCCAAATGTGCTATAAAGTGCATCAATTGACATCAATATTTTCAAAATTTTCTCACCCTTGGAGTAGACCAGAATGCTCTAGAGTATACCAATTGACATCAATATTTTCAAAATTTTCTGAACCTCCACTCCCAGATGTCCACTTAGAAATGGCAGCATGTACCGGATAAAGGGGCAGATTCAGGGGGGTCCAGACCCTTTCCCCCTTTATGTAGAGCTATAAGGATCTCCACTGGAAAGTCAGTGTACAAACAAAGAACTTGTATGTCTAGAATGAGGGGCAGCCAATGTAAGAGACTGGGACTGTCCAACTACAGAAGGTGGCAGGGAACATGAGGTGGTTACTCCCAGCCTGTGTACACTTCTATACTCTTCATTGAGGGTGGTCAACTGCTGACAGGACAGCTACCCCTGGACATCTCCCTGCTAACTTTGGGGTGTACCAGAATGCTTTAAGTGCATCAATTCTCATCTTCATTTTCGAAGTTTTCTCAACCTTGGAGTACACCAGAATGCTATAAATTACGTCAATTGACATCTATATTTTTCAAAATTTCCTCAACATTGGGGTATACCAGAATGCTTTAAATTGCATCATTTTACATTTATTTTCTCAAAATTGTCAAAGCTTTGAGTACACCAGAATACCATAAATTGCATCTATTGACATCTATATTTTCCAAATTTTCTCAGCCTTGGGGTTCACCACAATGCTAAAGTGCATCAATTGACAAATATATTTTCAACATTTTCTCAACCTTGGGTTAGACCAGAGCGCTTCAAATTGCACCAATTGGCATCTATATTTTCAATTTTTCTCTCAGCCTTGAGGTAGACCAGTATGCTATAAATTCCACCAATTGACACCCATATTTTCTAAAATTTCTTACCCTTGGGGGCATGCCCCCAAACCCCCTAAAATTATCTAAACATGTCGCTTTCGACGCACGTTATAGCGCTGGTAATTTAGGTGTACTAAACTTCATACTTCTGGGGTGGACCCCCCCCTTTTCAAAATCCTGGATCCGCCCCTGATCATTGATTGTCAAGGCCAATCACAAATCACAAACAAGTGTACTCAGCCTTGCCTGAGCACTCCAATATATTGAAAGAACGGCTGTATCTGTGGTTTAACTGGCTTATACCACTACAGATTACCTTGATTGTTTTGTATGTGTTCTTGTTCCTCCTGGCAGGTGTGGTATAATGATGAGTGATCACCGCACATATACTGCTGCCATGTATGTAACCAGTCTTAGACCAAACACAGCTCCAGCTATCCTCTGTACAGTACCGTCCCCACTGAGTACTCCCCCCCCCCTTTTTTTTCTCTCTTTCTTTCATCTTTCTTTTACTCTTATAAGACTGATAACACAACTATAACCGAACCCATTAACCTTTAGTTTTGACAATTAGGATTGCAGGAACAATTAAGACTACAGGAATGATTAAGATTACAGGTAATATGTGCGGTGTCTAGTCCCTTGGTGAGTTCGTCCCTTGTTGTAGTTGACCCATGTGCATGCTGTAGGTTGGAGCTGTAGGTATTCGCCGCACCCCAAATTGGGGCGATCTCATAATCTGCATTGGTGAGCTAATTATGGTGGCTTTAGTATAGCACCTATGTATGAGCAGCACCTTGACTCTGGGCCGATCCTATAGGTCGAGTTACATATACTTGGTTATTCTATTTATATGTGAGGTGCGGTGGGCAAACAGACCACTGGACTGTGACCACTGGATAGGGTGAGTCTGAATCAACCAGTTTTTGTATGAATATAAATAGCCATACATGTATAATTAGATACACATCAATAAATACATTTAACATAGTATATTATATAGTGAAAGCTATGTACCTATATAATCAAGGGGTAATTAAAAACATATTTTAGTGTAATGACCCTAGTGTGTGGCTATCATGGTGAGGTTACCTAAGCACGTGTTGCCTTTGTTTGCCCACACTGTGACGTGGTGGAAATGTATATGTAGCTAGACCTATAAGCCCCACTGGCGATCTGATTTACATACTAGCTGCGGCTTCTACGTAAGAATTTAATTTTAAGTAAACAGATAGGATAAGGCTCATTGATAATAACATACACACACAGATTTCGCAGAATATATTGACAGATTGATGAAAGTAGTCAGGTCACAGGCTCTGAAATAGGCCCTAGCCGCACAATTCCGCATTAGCGAGATGACCAGTGGACAGCGCCGTGCCCCACTGAAAAAACTGGATAGCTCTCCCAGGTGAGAGGACAGACGTTTAGAGCGTTATCTTAATCTTAAGTGTTAAAGTCTTAATTCAGTGTCTTATTTTGCTTTTGAACAGTGGGAGCAGTTAGCAGTAGGAAGAGTAGAATAAAAAATAAAAGTAAAAGTACGGGGGTTGGGGGGCAGAGCCCCCCATGACATCAACCTTAACAAGGCTATCCTACTATTTGAAATATTAAGGGCTTACCCCACCCCCTCCCGGGGAGGAGAGGCCCACACCCCCAGGGAGCAGTAGGGCGAATCATCCTGGCTCCATCTGTCGGATTTTGTAGAAGGTAAGGTGGCCACTTCATGAACTAACTTTAAGACTATTAAGACTGTCTTAATAGTCTTATTAAGATAACGCTCTAAACGTCTGTCCTCTCACCTGGGAGAGCTAACCCATGCGTGCATTCCCACTGGTACTAGGTCTATTCCCAGTATTTACAACAACCAGCTTAGCAAAATCTCATGGCCGGGATTAGGGTACAAACAGGGTGCAGGTAGTGTGAATTGGTCTTACCTGGACACTCCTTATGTCACCTGTGTCCAATATAGTGTAATGGTTAGGACAGTGCACTCACAGTCTAGTGGACCTAAGATCGACTCCCTTTCAGGCCACATCTGGTGACCGTTCCATTCTAAAGTTTCTTTTTCATATCTACTGATTTTGATGTCAGGGTACTGTTCAGTCAAGTACAAATTAATCAAGTTTATTACATTTGTGAGGGAATGAAAACAGAATACCCCACTGTTGATATTTCTTTATCCTCAAGGTTGGTACTCACTTCTACCAATTTGACCAAAATATATAATAATATAAATTTCTGTTTTTTCTTTTTCACAATTTAAAGATAGGATTTGAGCTTAGGTCCTTTGGACTGTGTGTCCACTGTGATAACCACTACACTATACTGGACAGGTGACATAACTAGTGTCCATGTACAACCCTCTTACAGTACCCACATGTTATGACCCCTAAAACCTCCGATTTTGAACATGGCAGGTACCAGCTTCAGCTAATTATAGTTATAGATACTTCTATCAGGTAGAGCCATTGTATGTCGCTAATGCGGAATACAATATGTAGACAACCCTGAGGTTTATGATAAGTCATGTTTTATCTATATTCTGTACCTGAGAATATTGTTGCATAACTATTGCCTGCAGTAATTCACTCTAGTTTGATTATTAAAGCTGCTACTTGTTTCATGTCATAAGACAACATGTGCTCTATGTTGTAAACAACACCTGTCTCAATTTATTGGGATAATAACTGGTTAGATACATAACTGGAAAGAATTGAATACTTCAGATGGACACGTATCAAGGGACAGACACACAATCTAACAATACAATGCAATGCAAGGCATAATATTAAGTTCATAGTGTACAATTCATGTGTATTAAGCCTCATAGTAAAATTATAAAACGGAAAACATATTTGTTAATGACTTTTGCTTTATAATGTGAAATATCTGAATAGACTTTTTGTAAGTTCTCATGCGGTAGTAATGTTATAGAGGTGATACACAGGACCATCATAAATAACTTCAGTTGACTTGCATAACTTAATATGCAGGTCAATTTGTTTAACTATGTATCCTGCTGGATGGCAGATATTTATTGTAGTTCTACATCGTCTGCACACAAAAGAATATGCTCCTCTTGATGTTCCTCAAGGTTTTCCTCTAGCACAGTTGGATTCAGGAAACCTTTGACACATCACAACTATAATAAGATTATAGTCAACATGCTCAGTGTAACGGCTGTAGATGCCTACCACGGCAAGTAGCTTTTATGTCTTTATTTTTTTAATCGAATACTTGCCTGTCCTTTCATTTCAAATGATTCCTCAAGTACTGAACTCCAACAAGAATCTTTGCTATCGTTCTGTCCAATATTTCCTGTTAGATTCCTTATATCCTGGTGTTGAAGGTATTTCAACATGCTTAGTATTTTCATAGAGGTTCTATATCATTTGTTTCATTAGTCATTTGGTCTAAGCATGAATATATCTCATTGTCTAGAGACTTTGGGATGGTTCGACCAGTTTGTGATATTTGTGCATTTGTGTAATATCTTCACCTGGTACTTGTACCATTGCACCAATGCTGTTTTGGTTTGGAGAACATATAATGTCAGGCTGTAGGCCAACACTTATAGGTGCCACTACCCCAGGTGTCTGGACAATGTGTCCGTCATATTGACAAGGTTCATCTACCATTTGATTCAGTGTTTGGTAAATCTGCATTGTGCTATCATGAATCAGCGCTGAAGTACTATGTTCAGATGTGAGGTCACAGTTGGCAGTGTTTCCTGCTTGGGGCCAGCTCTCCTTATCCAAGGGATCATCCTTACAAGTTTCTACATGTCGACAAGATTCATCTCTCATTTGAAGTAATGTTTGATAGATCTGCATTGTACTATCCTGAATTAATGCTGAAGTACTGGGTCCAGATGTGGGTACAAATTCTGCAGTATTTTCTGCCTGGGGGCAGCTCTCACTACCTGAGGGAACATCCACACAGGTTGCTGCATGCTGACCTGTGTGTATCATCATGTGGCTCTTTAACTCACCTAGCGCTCTAAACTCTTTACCACACTCACAACACTGGTGGGCTTTGTCATGTTGAGGCCCCTCACTTGTATGATTCATCATGCATCTCGATAAGTCTGATGAGAGTCCAAAACTCTTGTTACACACAGAGTACTTGTGAATTCTCTCTCCTGTGTGAGACATCATGTGTTTCTTTAAATTATAAGCCTGTACAAACTGTATACCACACACAGAACACTTGTGAGGTTTCTCACCTGTGTGGCTCATCATGTGTGTCCTTAAGTAGCATGCCTGTGTAAACTGTTTACCACAGTGAGAACACTGGTGAGGTTTCTCTCCTGTGTGGGTCATCATATGTCTCTTCAAGTGACTTGCTCGCGTAAACCGTTTACCACAGTCAGAACACTTGTGATATTTTTCTCCTGTGTGGGTCATCATGTGGCTCTTTAAGTAGCCAGCTAATGTAAACTGTTTACCACAGTTAGTGCACTTGTGAGGTTTCTTCCCCGTGTGAGTCATCATGTGTTTCTTTAAACCATAAGCCTGTACAAACTGTTTACCACAGTGAGAACACTTGTACGGTTTCTCTCCTGTGTGGGTCATCATGTGTTGCTTTAAAATATAGGCTTTTGTGAACTGTTTACCACAATGAGAACACTTGTGAGGTTTCTCACCTGTGTGGCTCATCATGTGTGTCCTTAAGTAGCATGCCTGTGTAAACTGTTTACCACAGTGAGAACACTGGTGAGGTTTCTCTCCTGTGTGGGTCATCATATGTCTCTTCAAGTGACTTGCTCGCGTAAACCATTTACCACAGTCAGAACACTTGTGATACTTTTCTCCTGTGTGGGTCATCATGTGTCTCTTTAAGTAGCCTGCTAATGTAAACTGTTTACCACAGTTAGTGCACTTGTGAGGTTTCTCCCCCGTGTGAGTCATCATGTGTTTCTTTAAATCATAAGCCTGTACAAACTGTTTACCACAGTCAGAACACTTGTGATATTTTTCTCCTGTGTGGGTCATCATGTGTCTTTTTAAGTCACCTGCCTGTATAAACTGATTATTACAGTCAGAACACTTGTGTGGTTTTTCTCCTGTGTGGGTCATCATGTGTCTCTTTAAGTTACCTGCCAGTGTAAACGGTTTACCACAGTGAGAACACTTGTACGGTTTCTCTCCTGTGTGGGTCATCATGTGTTGCTTTAAATTAGAGGCTTCTGTGAACTGTTTACCACAGTGAGAACACTTGTGAGGTTTCTCACCTGTGTGGCTCATCATGTGTGTCCTTAAGTAGCCTGCCAGTGTAAACTGTTTACCACAGTTAGAACACTGGTGAGGTTTCTCTCCTGTGTGGATCATCATATGTCTCTTCAAGTGACTTGCTCGCGTAAACCGTTTACCACAGTCAGAACACTTGTGATACTTTTCTCCTGTGTGGGTCATCATGTGTCTCTTTAAGTAGCCTGCTAATGTAAACTGTTTACCACAGTTAGTGCACTTGTGAGGTTTCTCCCCCGTGTGAGTCATCATGTGTTTCTTTAAATCATAAGCCTGTACAAACTGTATACCACACACAGAACACTTGTGAGGTTTCTCACCTGTGTGGCTCATCATGTGTGTCCTTAAGTAGCATGCCTGTGTAAACTGTTTACCACAGTAAGAACACTGGTGAGGTTTCTCTCCTGTGTGGGTCATCATATGTCTCTTCAAGTGACTTGCTTGCGTAAACCGTTTACCACAGTCAGAACACTTGTGATATTTTTCTCCTGTGTGGGTCATCATGTGTCTCTTTAAGTAGCCTGCCAGTGTAAACTGTTTACCACAGTGAGAACACTTGTGAGGTTTCTCTCCTGTGTGGATCATCATGTGTCTCCTCAAGGCATCTGCCAGTGTAAACTGTTTACCACAATTTGAACACTTGTGAGGTATCTCTCCTGTGTGGGTCATCATGTGTCTCTTTAATTCACCTGCATGTGTAAACTATTTACCACAGTTAGTGCACTGGTGAGGTTTTTCACCTGTGTGGATCCTTATGTGCTTCTTCAAATTGTCAGATCTAGTGCAGGATTTCCCACAGACTGAAGCAGCTTCTCCCCCATCCTATTTTTTATATTAGGATGGGATTTTGACTTCTTCATTTTTCTTGGTGTTGTCTTGGTGTTCATTTCATTTCGTACATTACAGAAAATGGTCTGCCACAGATTCTGCATTGATGAACTCTGTCTGACCTTGCTTAACATTTCCCGACGTTTCAGAATCTGAATTACAGAAGAAAAAAGATATTGAACCTGATTGATACAAGGTCAGGTTAGTAATTTAAAGAAAAAAGTTTCTTTAGGTTCAATTGATACAAATACATATAGGGATCATACAAAACCCCAGGCTCAGGTCTGGGAAAGGGGGTCTTAAATCTGAGGACATCTAGCATTCAAACATTGCCACAAAATCTGTCAATGTTGGCATGGTATTGTGCAATGTGTTTGCCAAAACATTTTTTAGCAGTCTATTCATTCGTAGCTTTAAGCCTCAGGAGGTAATATGAAGCCATATGCCATCATAGTGACTTATATATCTACCATTACTCCACAAAGCAATATTACCTGCATTTTGTTACATCATCAGGAAAGCGGTTTGCATGGATTGTCATTCATGGCCCACTCCAGTCAGTGCACCTAATCCCCTAAGACCCCTAACATAATTCTACCCTACATACATACTCCATCATCCAGAGCTATGACGTCTAAAGGGAAAACATTACTTAACTGGTTCTCAGGGCTGGGTGTGACAAGGCACAGGGAACTAAATGAAGTCTTCAAAAGCACACTACTGACCCCTGTGGTAGATAGTGGAACTAAATTTGCATACAAGGCTGTGTCTCATGAAATCTGGCCAATGTGAACATCTTTGACTGGGTGCCAGCTTTTTGACTGGGTGCCATCTTTGACGACTTGATATAAAATGGTTTATTTAGGGCAGATGAAGATATAGTGGGCTGAAAAGGTTAACAGATGTTATAACACTTTGAATTAGTAATTAGTAACCCATTTATATTTGCATCTCCCTAGATAAACTATCAAGCCGGTCAAAGATAGCACCCAGTCAAAGACCCTCACATTGGCCACATCTCGTGAGACAAAGCCACACGTTCAATGGGGTGGGGGCATAGATCTACATGCATTGGGTTGCCAGAAAAAAAACTACATTTGATAGCATTATTATAGTCAATCTGAGTATAAACCTACACACAGCAGTTACTGCACTGAGTGGGCAGATGTAACTAGGTAGTTGGACATGTCTTCTTTCATCCTGAATCAGTGCCTTATGGCATGAAAGTAAATAATTCTGATGCCCTGAGGGTTTAGAGGACAGTTTGCATTACATCCAGAAGTTTGGCCCCGATTTCTCTCTTAATTTAAAGCGTATCTTCGCATATAAAACGTAATTGAGCAGCTCAGATCAACATGAAAAATCAAAATAATTGTACGGGGCTTAGGCACACCTTATAACACTGTTTAATAGCTTTCAGAAAGATTTTACATGTTAGCTTGTTTTTTCAGTGTTTGTAAACGGATATTAGATTACATTAGGACATATCCCTGGCTAAATAATGTATTCCCTGGATTTTAACTGTAACAGAGTATTTACAAAGTCCATATATAACAACCTGCACCTATAGGCTTATTGTGTAATGTCATGGCTTTAATGTCCTTTTTGATTTTCTATTCTATAGTTTATATTGAACATATGATAGACCATTGACGTGCACCAAGTGGAGAAAAGGCAGGTCTCAGGGCCCCTACTGCATAGGTGATCACCCTGTCTAGAGGGGCACCATGACCACTATTCTCTGCTGCAGCCTATGGGGAGGGTTTCAAAAAATAGCTCGGACTCTGGCACACATCCTGCTTAATAGAGATGGATCTAAAGCAGATGTCAATATGCAGTCTTTTGCATTGTGTTCAAGACATGTTTCTCTTTCTAGGGATTTAGAAGACCAAATGTCATCTGAGATTTCTCCATTTGTATAATATTTGTTATTATATACCAGAAATATTGAAAAGTTCCTAAATAATGTGACTGTAACAAAACAATAACTGCCATATGTGGTAAAGTTGTGATATCATAGAACTATGCATGGCCTATTCTATTTAGGTACATGGGACCTAGATATTATAATTCCCTTTTCCTCCACTAGACATCAGGTCACTTTATCCCTCCTCTGTACACCACCCAAGGGGGAGGGGGTTATCACTGTCACAAGAACATCTAATGGTGAAATCAGGAACTACAGGCAGATGTCCTCAATATCAATTAGTAGGTCTCAGTGAGGGTAATCCCACACAAAACTCAGAGTCATATACGATTCTGGTCAGAAGTGAATACTGCAGGGGCACTGAATGGTCCATAATTAAGTTGGAAATGATGCCAATATTATGAAAACTTGTACACATGCTGCTGAATGTCTGCCAATTTCAATCAAATAATAGGAAAGGGAATCTCAGTGAGTTTACATTTTTTTCAAAGGCTAGATTGGGGATCAGTGAAAATGCAAATTATTCAGTGCAAATTCAGGCGGAATTCAGGTGGTTTTACGTTACAGACTAGTGCTCAGATTTTCCGTGGTCAGTAGCTAATTTTTGTTGGAAATGTTTTGTAGGAAAGATGTATCTTTTAGGTCAAGGGTGATTGTTCAGAAATTGTAAATGTCCTGGTAGCTGTTATTGCATTTTCCGCTATATTAAAATATATAGTAAAAGGATTTCCTTCGCTGAGACCTAAAGCATGGGGGAAAAAGGGAACAGTGGAGACCCCTTGTGGGTACTAGGGGAAACACCTATATTACAATGTATAGACTTTGACTATTTGCTATTCCAAACTGGTAGTTATTCAGCATATATTTTAACCACAAACACAGCTCTCCAATATTAGGGAGTATAAGTCCAATAGACCTCAAAATAACACTGTGTATCAACTGCTTAAGTTAGCTAATTTCCAGATTTCAGGAAAAGCACAATGTCAAATGAACAAGGTCTATCCTTTTCTCTCATGCATTGGCGATCCTCTGTAATGTATTAGATGCAAAGAGGAGAGGGTACTTAATGTTGATGTAACATTGACTGATAGCCACATGCTGTAATATTAGAGTAATTTGGAATTCCCTGAAGCATGCTGAGCTGGTGACCCCGGGGGGTACTTGAATTTTTTCTGATGGGGGTGTGCGGCTGGACCAATGACAACCCTTGCCCTTGCTAGGGAGCTTTTGCTTCAAAAACATACCCTTGCTAGGGCATTTTCGGCCAAAAAGTCCTTGTTTTGAAGAGGAAAATCACAAAATGTAGCATTCACGAGTAACTTCATAGAGAAATTTTACCCGTGTCTGCAAAATTTCGGCAAAAATTGGGCAAAATTGGGACATTTTGGTGAAAAACGGGGTCATTTTGGTGAAAAAGTGACCCTTGCCAGGGAGATTTTGTTGAAACTAGACACTTGCTAGGGACATTTTTCTCTGAAACAGGACCCTTGCTAGGGAGATTTTGTGGAAAGAGTACCCTTGCCAGCCGCACACCTGTGTACACAAAATATACTAAGTGCCCCCCCCCCCGGGCTGGTGACCAAGACTTGTGCCCTTTAGTTCCTGATTCCACCACAAGATGTCCTTGTGATGGCGAAAATCCCCCCTCACACCACCCATTAAGATTTTACACCGACAAAAGCTGAGTGCCCGTGTTATTTCAGCAACACTAGTACTGTTGCTGATCCCTGTTGCATGTTATATTGGGCCTTTACTACTGTATAATGATGGTTTCCACCCCCCCCCCCCCCCCCACACACACACACACACACTGTGTGCTCATTGCTCAATGTCTGGGTGATGTGGCATGCAGCAAGTCATGTTGTTTCAGTCATGAGAATTCTTTAACAATTGCCATACACAGATATTTCTTTTGCTAATTTTACCCAGTTCTTTATTATTATTTGAGAGTTATTATGAAGGAAGGGATGACTATTCAAGCTGTACCTCTACAATTGCAAAGTATGCACATACTGAATATGCAAAAGGGATGTCTTACTGACCTATTGATTCTAAACTACTAGATAATAGAATCTATATTTCATACAGCTTTCTATCCTGATCAAACTTTAGAAGAAAGAATAGAAAAATGGGGGTTGGGGGGCGGAACCCCCATGACATGAAATGTATTATGCAGAGAGCAAAGTATTTGAAAGTGGTATATAGAGGCACTTATAGGCATATCTACAGGGAATGAACAATATTTGCAAATGTAGAGGCATGGCCCGAGAGGTAGTCCCAACAAACCTTATCTAGCAGCTATGTGACTTAGATAGCAGAGGGGTCAATGAGCCCCTTATCCCACATACATGCAACACAGTAGGATTACGATTAGGTAGTGGTCATTTTTTTACAAGGGGGAGGCCAGTGGATTTTCATGCAAGCAGGTAAAACTCTTTTTGCACCCCTCCCCCCCGTCCACCCCCACAAGAGAGGTTGCTTTCCTCCCCCCCCCCCCAACCCCAAGGGGGTTAGAATTTCACCCCAGGATCCTCATTTTCTTTCCCCCCCAACTACCCCACTGTTGTTAAGAAATGGCCACTCCCTTATATAGGATTAGTGTGCCAGAGGTTATCCCTCAGCATGCAGTACAGACTGGCACATAGCCATAATTAAAGATACATTACCGCCTAAATCGACCCAAAATCAAGTTTGTTTAGATAGGGTCGGTCGGGTGACCTGAAACAGACCTTTTCATTTTTTGGCCTAACGGCCCCCTGCAGGTTTCCCCCATTTCTGCGTGCTCGCAGTTATATTTTACACCCTATTATGGTCAAATTTACAGGTTACAAGAGAAATAACAGATTCCAAATTTCTCATATAGACTTACAGGCACTTGATATATGGAAACATGATGAAATAAAAAGTCGCCAAAAATTAACTGGTAATGTATCTTTAAGAGATTACAGTCCTGTGAATCAGTTCATAACCTGCAGACGTTTGCCTAAATGGCAATATGTCTCCTGATGTATTTGTGTACTATATAGGCTAATAATGTCATATCAGTCTTGACATGAAGAAAGTCCTTATCTGTTCTTAAAATATGTATAGTAGATACGGTAGAAGTGAGTCGGTGTCTGTATAAGTGGTATAAGCCAAGCACAAGGTAGTTGTTGAAGGTCCCGCCCAAGGAAATAACCATTGTCCAATGCTTACAGCATTTATACAGCTACTCGGGCGTATCATATTGGACTTATTCCCAGTGATTGGTTTGTAATTGATTTGTATGTGTTATACAGACAGGGAGTTTTCTATGTTTATACAGTGTAATGTAGACCTACCTGTGCACGCTGACTGCCTGCTGTCTACTGTGTGTAGGACCATGTGTGTATAGTGTACTTATACTAATACTATAGGTAGATAAGCAATACATAGTAGGCACTAGCGAGATACTGGTGCTGCCACCAGGTGTTGCTCTGGTATCAGTTGTATCCCCCTTGTCACCAACAACCAGCTCTGCCAAATCTCAGGTCCAAGATTAGGGTACAAACAGGGTGTGAGTATTGTGAGTGGGTTGTACCTGGGCATTCCTTATGTCACCTGTCCCTCATAGAGTAATGGTTAGCATGATGGATTCATGATGCAGAGAACCTAAGCTCAAATCCCTGTCAAGTCGTATCAAATTCTTTATTCCTATTTTTTCAAAGAAACTATATATGTATATAAATAAGAAAAGGTATTGGTTGTTAATGATATGGTGACAACATGTGGCCTGGGAGGAATTTGAGCTTAGGTCCTCTGCATCATGAATCCACCATGCTAACCACTACTCTATGAGGGACAGGTGACATAAGTAATGCCCAGGTACAACCCACTCACAATACTGTGACTACACATGGGGGACGAGATTATTGACCTTGTCGCCGTGTCGAATTTTAGCAAAGGTGCCGTGTCGTCGTGTCTATTTTTATTTAGTACCAATTTCTCTAAATGTGTGTGTCCGTTGATTTGTAAAGGGGCCGTGTCGCCCGTGTCGATTTTTAAAAGGGCTGTGTCGCCGTGTCGATCGTGTCGAATTTTAACCAATGTATAGTCACAATACTCACACCCTGTTTGTACCCTAATCTAGGACCTGAAATTTGGCTGAGCTGGTTGCTGGAGGTTAGACTGGAGGTTAGACTGCTTACACTGGTACCAATCAACATGGCGCTGTACACAGGACATCTTGCTAATGCGGAATAGTGTGTACACAGACCTGTTTGTACTTGTACACACACGAGGGGTGACACCACGGAGTGTAGGTATATTAGTATAGTGTTCCTGTAGTGTACATGCATTCCTGTTTGTACATGTACTTTGATCCTAGTGGAGATAGCACTCAACTTTAGTTGCCACATATTTCATGAGTGCAGGTGCAGGTTTTGGGCCAAAATGGCTTTAAGGCTAACTTGGCACTAAGTGGTGTGATGCAACATTTCCCCATCATATAAAGAGCAAGCTTAATGCACTCATCAGGCTACTACTTCTCCAAAATCCCATACTATCATTAATGCGCCCTGGTGGCTGTGGAAGTAGGAGTGAGGCAGGAGGCCAGGCAGTGTGCCAGAGGCTGGGATGGTGACGTCAAAGTCGCAATTAGTTGATGTAGAGGCCTCCAGATGGTGCCAGGGGGACAGGGTAGTGTCTGGAGTGTCTCGGAGAGGGCCTAAATGACCGTGAGGGCCGTGCAAGGCCCTCGCACACTATTACTAGGAATGTTCATTTATAGAGTACAGGGGGTGTGTGGAAAATTCTGACCCCTCTTGACGGGACAATGGCATAAAAATATTATGC
This sequence comes from Harmothoe impar, assembly GCA_947462335.1. Classification (NCBI taxonomy): domain Eukaryota; kingdom Metazoa; phylum Annelida; class Polychaeta; order Phyllodocida; family Polynoidae; genus Harmothoe; species Harmothoe impar. Next base: position 10,380,060 of record OX381707.1, on the reverse strand, counting down.
TTTAATACAGTATAGTATAGTTAGCGGGGGCCAGAATCTTTTGGTGAGTTTTTAGCTTCTTTTTATTTGTACAGCATTATGGGATAGAAAAATATAATAGCCCTCAGCTGTAATGATTGAAATGGTGTCATTCTTGAGGGCATTTTTTCCCCCTCGACATTTTAAATATCTAGGGCTGCAGAGCAGTTCAGAGCTGCCTAGTTACCAAAAATCGAGGATTTTCATAGGGACATGATAACAATTATAGATTTTTGGTAACTAGGCAACTTTGAACTGTTCTGTAGACCTTAACATTTGAAATATTGAGAAAAGAAAAAAAGATTCCCTCAGGAATTACATACAAAAAAAGATTCCAGTCAGTAGACCCAAAAGGTGTAGCCTTTTTCTATCCCATAATGCTGTTTAAATCAGAATAAGCTAAAATGGAACTCTTGGAAATTTTTGTTCCATTTACATTCTAGGAGTTTAAAAATTCAATATAATGGAAGAAACTTGATAAAGGCATAATAAACAATTATTACAATTTATAAAATACTAATGTTTGACATATTTTTACATTATAAGACAAACTAACGTATCTTGTGGATCTTGCCATATTACAACCCCTTAAACACCCCAACACACTCACTGCAGGCACCAGGCAGGTGGGTGGGGGAGGGGGGATTTACAAGTCACCTTACCTGTAAACAGGTGCTACATGGGGGTACAAATGATATTTTGATTAAAAGTTGAAGTGTTCCTGGTCTCGGAGCATCCTCATTTTTCACCGAAATCATTTTATTCATGTTAATTCATATTAATCAAGTGAAGGTGTATGACCTGTTTTGACCACAGACAAAATGAAAATTCTTTATCAATATTTGATTTTGTGCTAGTTTATTATACATCTCAGTCGATTTTATACTAATTCTGATGTCAAATGAATGGATACACATCTTTTGAACATAAAATCTTTTTTTTTATAATAAACCATTCATATTCTCAAGTAGCAGGGCTCATAAGCTAGTACCTACGAATTTCACCATGAACCGACCAGAGTTTCACCATGAGACGACCTCAATCTGCAATGTGTTAGCAATAGCAGTAACCCTACAACAATGCTTATTTTGTAAGAAATGCTACCTTTATACCTACTTTTCAAAAGCTCCAAATCTTAAAGAAATATACCCATAAGGGGAAAATAATGGATCTGCAGAACTCTAACATTATTCTAGTGAGTAAATCTAGTTCCTCTGGATATGAATTTTTTTTTAATCATATTGTTTTGTTTAAGATAACAGTGGTCGACTCTAGGTTAATTTTGGTCGACATTGAGTGAAAATGGACCATATTTATGAGCTTTCCAAATATAACGGCAATGATCTTCATATAACATTGTTCAATATATTACCAAAACTGATTAATTGAATCCCTTGGTTCATGCCCCAATGTCTGGTACAACAGATATGACCCATTGTGGTTTTACTTGGCATAATGAAGCATTTGCTTATGGTCATGAAAAACTGTGACAGGAAGGGTCGACTTATGGTGAATCTACCCTAATGACAAGCTGTATTTTATCTACTATGTACCAGAAAATGTTGTTGCATAACTAGTGCCTGCAGTAATACAGTCGAGTTTGATGGACTGATGAATGTACTACTGCAGACAGTAAATGTACATTTCCCCACTGCCCTGGACTTGTTGATGCATTAGATTAATCTCTGTATCCTTACTACTCACTTATATCACTGAATGAACTGGTCTATATATAAAAATAGGTAAGCTGCAAGTGCACAAACAAATGTATTGACTGAGTCTTACTGAAATCTTAATGAAATCTCAGTCTTAATCTATACTGCTAAGGACAGTATATCTAGGGTTGTTGTTTATTGAAGTTATGCTGGAGCTTGAAGGATACAATATTGGTTCTAACCTTATACATGGTTTAACCCCTGCTAAGGTCAAGGTTGTAAGACTTCGGAAAGACTTATTCAAAATGTTAACTAGTCTGTGCACTCACGTGAGCTAGGTCGGTTGTGCGTAGATGTTCTATGTAGTCCTACATCCTCTGCACACACCAGAATATGTTCCTCTAAATGCTTCTCAATGTGTTCCTTTTGCACAGCTGGATTCAGGAAACCTTTGACACATCACAGCTAGAATAATAATAAAGTCAATACACTTATTGTAATGGCTGTAGACACCTATCAGAGCCGGTAACTTTTCTGTCTTCATTATTTGAATATATATCTGCCCTTTATTTCTTAATGATTCCTCATGTATCAAACTCTCACAACAACATTTGGTATCTTTATACACAATATTTCCTCCCAGATTCCTAATATACTGATGTTGATGATATTTGAACTTGCTTGGAATTCTCATGGAGGTACTCTGTGATTTGTTTCATTATTCGTTTTCGTCTAAGCTTGAATATATCTCATTGTCTAGAGACTTTGGGATAGTTAGACCAGTTTGTGATATTTGTGCATTGCATGGATTCATCTGTGTAATATCTTCAACTGATACTTGTACCATTGCACCAATGCTGTTTTGGTTTGGAGAATATATAATGTCAGGCTGTAGGCCAACACTAATAGGTGCCACTACCCCAGGTGTCTGGACAATGTGTCCCTCATATTGACATGGTTCATCTACCATTTGATTCAGTGTTTGGTAGATTTGCATCTTGCTATCGTGAATCAGCGCTGAAGTACTATGATCAGATTTGAGGTCACAGTTGGCAGTGTTTCCCACTTGGGGGCAGCTCTCACTATCTAAGGATTCATCTCTCATTTGAATTAATGTTTGATAGATCTGCATTGTACTATCATGAATTAATGCTGAAGTACTGGGTCCAGATGTGGGTACACAGTCAGCAGTGTTTTCTGCCTGGGGGCAGCTCTCACTACCTGAGGGAACATCCACACAGGTTGCTGCATGCTGACCTGTGTGTATCATCATGTGGCTCTTTAACTCACCTAGCGCTCTAAACTCTTTACCAAACTCACAACACTGGTGGGCTTTGTCATGTTGAGGACCCTCACTTGTATGATTCATCATGTGTCTCGATAAGTCTGATGATAGTCCAAAAGTCTTGTTACACACAGAACACTTGTGAGTTTTCTCTCCTGTGTGGGTCATTATGTGTAACTTCAGCTGACCTGCCCGTACAAACTGTTTACCAAACTTGTGAGGTTTCACCTCTGTGTGGGTCATCATGTGTCTCTTTAAGTTGCCTGCTAATGTAAACTGTTTACCACAGTTAGTGCACTTGTGAGGTTTCTCCCCTGTGTGGGTCATCATGTGTGTCTTTAAGGTGCCTGCTAATGTAAACTGTTTACCACAGTTTGAACACTTGTGTGGTTTTTCACCTGTGTGGGTCATCATGTGCTTCTTCAAATTGTCAGATCTAGTGAAGGATTTCCCACAGACTGAACAGCTATGCAGCTTTTCCCCTGTCCTTTTTCTAATATGAGGCTGGGATTTTGACTTCTTCATTGTCTTTTGTGCTGTCTCGGTGTCCATTTCTTTTCATACAATACAAGCAATGGTCTGCCATAAATCTTGTGTTGTTGAACTCTGTCGAACCTCCTTCAAGATTTCAGGATGTTTCAGAATCTTAAGAACAGAAGGAAAAATAGAAAAATATTGAACAAGGTCAGGTTAGTAATATAAAGAAAATAGTTTCTTTAGGTTCAATTGATACAAATACATATAGTTATCATACAAAAACCCAGGCTCACGTCTGGGGAAGGGGGTCTTAAATCTGATGACATCTAGCATTCAAACATTGCCACAACATCTGTCAATATGCCATTTATATTTGCATCTCCCCTAGATTAACTGTATTTTTATCAAGCCGGTCAAAGATGGCAACCAGTCAAAGACCCTCACATTGACAACATCTCGTGAGACACTGTCAGCCACATGTTCAATGAGGGGGGGGGGGGCATAGATACTTCATATATAAGGTTGAACATATATATGACTTTCATCTAAAAACATCTGTTCTCCTTATTAGACATCCCATATCTGGCTATTCATTCATAGCAATGTATTGGATACACCTTCAGTAATAGATGTATAGGACATCTTCAAAATTAGCTGACTTGGTACAGTGTTTACGTGTACCTCTGAGGGCCGCGAAAACATCCATTTCTCTACTCCAATTCACTATTTTCCCTTTTGTGTCAGAAATAATGGAATTTCAGAAATATTCTTACACCCCATGAAAGCCAAGGCTCTGGGCTATCAGCCCATGCATTGGGTTGCCAGACAAAAACCTACATTTGATAGCATTATTATAGTCAATCTGAGTATAAACCTACACACAGCAGTTACTGCACTGAGTGGGCAGATGTAACTAGTTGGACATGTCTTCTTTCATCCTGAATCAGTGCCTTATGGCATGAAAGTAAATAACTCTGATGCCCTGAGGGTTTAGAGGACAGTTTGCATTACATCCAGAAGTTTGGCCCCGATTTCTATCTTAATTTAAAGTGTATCTTCGCATATAAAACGTAATTGAGCAGCTCAGATCACCATGAAAAATCAAAATAATTGTACGGGGCTTAGGCACATCTTATAACACTGTTTAATAGCTTTCAGAAAGATTTTACATGTTTGCTTGTTTTTTCAGTGTTTGTAAACGGATATTAGATTACATTAGGACATATCCCTGGCTAAATAATGTATTCCCTGGATTTTAACTGTAACAGAGTATTTACAAAGTCCATATATAACAACCTGCACCTATAGGCTTATTGTGTAATGTCATGGCTTTAATGTCCTTTTTGATTTTCTATTCTATAGTTTTTATTGAACATATGATAGACCATTGACGTGCACCAAGTGGAGAAAAGGCAGGTCTCAGGGCCCCTACTGCATAGGTGATCACCCTGTCTAGAGGGGCACCATGCCCACCTTTCTCTGCTGCTGCCTATGGGGAGGGTTTCAAAAAATAGCTCGGACTCTGGCACACATCCTGCTTAATAGAGATGGATCTAAAGCAGATGTCAATATGCAGTCTTTTGCATTGTGTTCAATACATGTTTCTCTTTCTAGGGATTTAGAAGACCAAATGTCATCTGAGATTTCTCCATTTGTATAATATTTGTTATTATATACCAGAAATATTGAAAAGTTCTTAAATAATGTGACTGTAACAAAACAATAAGTGCCATATGTGGTAAAGTTGTGATATCATAGAACTATGCATGGCCTATTCTATTTAGGTACATGGGACCTAGATATTCTAATTCCCTTTTCCTCCACTAGACATCAGGTCACTTTATCCCTCCTCTGTACACCACCCAAGGGGGAGGGGGTTATCACTGTCACAAGAACATCTAATGGTGAAATCAGGAACTACAGGCAGATGTCCTCAATATCAATTAAAGCATGGGGGGAAAAGGGAACAGTGGAGACCCCTTGTGGGTACTAGGGGAAACACCTATACTACAATGTATAGACTTTGACTATTTGCTATTCCAAACTGGTAGTTATTCAGCATATATTTAAACCACAAACACAGCTCTCCAATATTAGGGATTATAAGACCTCAAAATAACACTGTGTATCAACTGCTTAACGTTAGCTAGTTTCCAGATTTCAGGAAAAGCACAATGTCAAATGAACAAGGTCTATCCTTTTCTCTCATGCATTGGCGATCCTCTATAATGTATCAGATGCGAAGAGGAGAGGGTATTTAATGTTGATGTAACTTTGAGTGATAGCCACATGCTGTAATATTACAGTAATTTGGAATTCCCTGAAGCATGCTGAGCTGGCTACCAAGACTTGTGCCCTTTAGTTCCTGATTCCACCACAAGATGTCCTTGTGATGGCGAAAATCCCCCCTCACACCACCCATTAAGATTTTACACCGACAAAAGCTGAGTGCCGGTGTTATTTCAGCAACACTAGTACTGTTGCTGATCCCTGTTGCATGTTATATTGGGCCTTTACTAATGTATAATGATGGTTTCCACCACCCCACACATTGTGTGCTCATTGCTCGATGTCTGGGTGATCAGGTTGGAGACTGACCAGTTTCTTAGTACGCCCAAGGATTGAATGACAGTCCCCAGAACACAGGGTGTACCAAGAACTTGGTACACTCATTTATTTTAAATTTTTTTCATATTTCCATGCCAAAATGCATAATTCTGATGCCACTATAGGAAGCAGAGGTCATGTATGTACCCTTTTTCATAACTAAAATCGGAATATTATCTAAGAAATGGCTTTATCTACATATATTTTCCTTCAGTAAGGGAGTGGTCATTTTTTAACAACAGGGGAAGGGGTCACAAATTTTTTGGTCCCCCCCCTAGGCAGGTTGAAAATGAGCGCGTCCGACCCCTTTGAGCTATAGTAACGCGCGGGCTTTTTCGCTAAAAAGGGGTGTAATTTTTTTGGTCCCCCCCTCAAGAGGGGTCCAAATTTTTTTGGTCCCCCCCCTTCAAGAGGTCCAAATTTTTTTGGTCCCCCCCCCAAATCCACCAACCCCCCCCCCTGTTGTTAAAATATGACCACTCCCTAAATGTTGAGTAAAATCAGTTTGCTAATTTTTTGTTAAATCTGCTAATAAAAATGAACCCATAGGATGAAATCATTGATTAAGACCCACAAAATGATGTTTTTGTTTTCACTCAGTGATGTTTGATAATGTAGTAAATAAGCCATATAATGTAAATTATATAAGTATGAAAGAGCAGAGTGGTTTCCTTAGTCCCACCTATGACCCCAGTGACCCCACTAATAACATGCACAGATAATGGTCACAGTCCAGTGACCACAGGTAGGGTACATGAGTACTGGGCTGTGATTGGCCCATTTACCTGCATGAGCAGGGGTCATGGTCCAGTGAGCACACCGGGTGTACCAAGATTATGGTACAGCCTAAGGTTGGGCACTGTACCATAATCCTGGTACAGACCCAATGGAAAGGCTGTACGTATTTAGTACGTTCTAATAACATGGTCCCGGCCCCAACCTGGTGATGTGGCATGCAGCTAGTCATGCTGTTTCTGTCATGAGAATTCTTAAACAATTGCCATACACAGATATTTCTTTTGCTAATTTTACCCAGTTCTTTATTATTATTTGAGAGTTATTATGAAGGAAGGGATGACTATTCAAGCTGTACCTCTACAATTGCAAAGTTTGCACATACTGAATATGCAAAAGGGGTTACTAAACCTATTGATTCTAAAATACTAGATAATAGAATGTATATTTTATACAGCTTTCTATCCTTTAGAAGAAAGAATAGAAAAATGGGGGTCGGGGGGCAGAACCCCCCATGACATGAAATTTATTATGCAGACAATATAACATTTGAAAGTGGCATATAGAGGCACTTATAGGCATATCTACAGGGAATGAACAATATTTGCAAATGTAGAGGCATGGCCCGAGAGGTAGTCCCAACAAACCTTATCTAGCAGCTATGTGACTTAGATAGCAGAGGGGTCAATGAGCCCCTTATCCCACATACACACAACACAGTAGGATTATGATTAGGTAGCGGTTATTTTTTACAAGGGAGGGGGGCGCATTGGATTTTCATGCAAGTAAGTACAACTATTTATGCCCCCCCCCACCCAACCCCACTAGAGAGGTTGATTCCCCCCACCCCCCACCCCCCCCCCAACCCAAAGGGGGTTAGAATCTCACCTGAGGGTCCACATTTTCTTTCCCCCCAACTACCCCACTGTTGTTAAGAAATGGCCACTCCCTTATATAGGATTAGTGTGCCAGAGGTAATCCTCAGCATGCAGTACAGACTGGCACATAGCCAGAATTAAGAGATTACAGTTTTCTGAATCAGCTCATAACCTGAGGTTGGTCTAAACGGCAAAATGTCTCCTGATGTATTTGTGTACTATATATAGGGCAATAATGTCATATCAGTCTTGACATGAAGAAAGTCCTTATCTGTTCTTAAAATATGTATAGTAGATACGGTAGAGGTGAGTCAGTGTCTGTATAAGTGGTATAAGCCAAGGACAAGGTAGTTATTGAAGGTGCCACCCAAGGAAATAACCATTGTCCAAAGTTTACAACATTTGTACAGCTACTCACGCATATCATGTTTGACTTATACCCAGTTATTGGTTTGTAATTGATTTGTATGTGTTATACAGAGAGGGAGTTTTCTATGTTTATACAGTGCAATGTAGACCTACCTATGCACGATGACTGCCTGCTGTCTGTGTGTAGGGCCATGTGTGTATAGTGTACTTATACTAGTACTATAGGTAGATAAGCAATACGTAACTTGTGTGTACACAGACCTGTTTGTACTTGTACACACACCAGAGGGAGCACTTCTGTGTGTAGGGATATTAGTATAGTGTTCCTGTAGTGTACATATATTCCTGTTTGTACCTGTACTTTCATCCAAATGGAGGAGGCATTCAGCTTTAGTTTCCCCGCCTTTCATGGAAAGTGCAGGTTTAGGGCCCAAATGGACTTTAGGCTAACTTTGCAGTACATGGTGTGATGCTACATTTCCCCATCATATTAAGACCAAGCATATTGCACTCATCAGGCTACTACCTCTCCAAAATCCCATATTATGATTACTCGGAGTGTTCATTTATAGAGTACAGGGGGTGTGTGGAAAATTCTTACCCCTCTTGACTGGACAGTGACTTAAAAATATTATGCGTTAATATAGTATAGTATAGATGGCTGGGAGGGGGCAGAATCTTTTGGTGAGTTTTTACCTTCTTTTCATTTGAACAGTATTATGGCATAGAAAAGCACAATTTGGTATCATTCTGGAGGGCATTTTCCCCCCCCAATATTCCAAATATATAGGGCTGCAGAGCAGTTCAAAGTTGCCTAGTTACCAAAAGTCAATGATTTTCATAGGGACATGATAACAGTCATAGACCTTTGGTAACTAGGTAACTTTGAACTGCTCTGTAGACATTTGGAATATTGAGAAAAGAAAAAAAGGTTCCCTCAAGAATGACATAAAAAAACATTTCCCATCAGTAGACCCAAAAAGTGTAGCCTTTTTCTATACCATAATGCTGTTTAAAGCAAAATAAGGTAAAATGGAATTTTTTGTTGCATTTACATTCCAGGAGTCCACAATATAATGGAAGAAATTTGATAAAGGCATAATATACGGTTATGACAATTTATGAGATACAAATGTTTGACATATTTTTAAATTATTAGACAAACTAAAGTATCTTGTGGATCTTGCCTACACTGACCCCTTAAACACTCCCTAAAACATCCCAACATGGGGCTAATAATGACATTTTTACTGGACTTTTTGTTCCATTAACATTCCAGAAGTTTAAAAATTCAATATAGTGAAAGAAATTTGATAAAGGCATAATATGGCTGTGTCTCATGAGATCTTGCCAATGTTTTTGTCTTTGATCGGGTGCCAGCTTTGACGGGGTGCCAGCTTTGACTAGGTGCCAGCTTTGACCGGCTATAGAAGAAGTCCCCTCTACCGTGGTGTGGAATTATGGAATAAATTGAATAAATCATGTAGGCTAGCTGACTCTAAGGAAGTGTTCAGATCAAAAGCCAAAGTTAAAGTGCTGGAGCTCTATGAGCTAAAGATGAAGCAGTAGGCTCCACATATCACATAGTATTATGCTAATTAGCTGGTAGTACAGAAATCCTAGTGAGTGTGATCAGAGCTTGTGGTTGAGGTCTGAACGAAGATAGCTGTCAATGGTTACATTGTTGGCCACGCCTGCACTCTAATATTTAATGTAGGGTTGTTATATACTCTTATGTGTATGATTGGATCAAGTGATGTCTGCATACCGCCTTAAAACTTTGCACTCTAATGTCTCTTGGAAGCTATACTATTAAGGAATTTAGCTGTATTAATATTGAAAAAATATTAAACGGCTTTGTTGGCATAGATAGAAAGGCTATGCCAGCAATGCACGCTACATACAATGGTACAGAAACATACAGTATATATTGTCATAAAGTGTGATACATATGTTTTATAATCATGACTGTAATACAACCAGTAACATTTATTGCACGTAATGTGGCTCACATATGACAGATCCACCATGACAAGTTTATACCATTTAATTATGTAACTAACTCGTATACTTATTGTTCACTTAATGCTGTTCAATACACCCTCATGATTGGAAAAGAGGAACAAATCTATTGCAGTTCTATGTTATCTCCCAGGCGCCTAAATGTAACTGGTTGAGAATATATCATATTGCTGCTCTGATTAGCCTGCATACCTTTGGGGTCTTGTACCCATTTGAATGTACCGTATTCTTTAGAAAATCACTTTGTGCAATAAAGATACGTTATAAACTCAAATTGACATATTTTTACATTATTACACAAACTAAAGTATCATGTGGATCTTGCCTATTACAACCCCTTAAACACTCCCTAAAACATTCCAACATGTGGCTAATAGTGACAAGTTGCAGTAATACAGTCGAGTTTGATTATCAAATCTGCTACTTGTTTCTGTTTATACGGACAGTATGTGCTATATGTTATAAACAAAATCTGCCAGCATTTATTGGTAAATCAATTGGTCAAATACAGGACTGGAAAGAATTGAATATTTTAGATGTACATGTCAACGGACAGTCACAGGAAATCGAACAATACAATGCATAATATCGAAACTATATGTGTTATGTCATATAAAACTTAATTGAGCAGCTGAAAAATCTAAATAATTGTATGGGGCTTAGGCACATCTTATAACACTGTTTAATAGCTTTCAGAAAGATTTTACATGTTAGCTTGTTTTTTCAGTGTTTGTAAACGGATATTAGATAACATTAGGACATATCCCTGGCTAAATAATGTATTCCCTGGATTTTAACTGTAACAGAGTATTTACAAAGTCCATATATAACAACCTGCACCTATAGGCTTATTGTGTAATGTCATGGCTTTAATGTCCTTTTTGATTTTCTATTCTATAGTTTTTACTGAACATATGATAGACCATTGACGTGCACCAAGTGGAGAAAAGGCAGGTCTCAGGGCCCCTACTGCATAGGTGATCACCCTGTCTAGAGGGGCACCATGCCCACCTTTCTCTGCTGCAGCCTATGGGGAGGGTTTAAAAAAATAGCTCAGACTCTGGCACATTTTCTGCTTAATAGAGATGGATCTAAAGCAGATGTCAATATGCAGTCTTTTGCATTGTGTTCAAGACATGTTTCTCTTTCTAGGGATTTAGAAGACCAAATGTCATCTGAGATTTCTCCATTTGTATAATACTTGTTATTATATACCAGAAATATTGAAAAGTTCCTAAATAATGTGACTGTAACAAAACAATAACTGCCATATGTGGTAAAGTTGTGATATCCTAGAACTATGCATGGCCTATTCTATTTAGGTATATGGGACCTAGATATTCTAATTCCCTTTTCCTCCACTAGACATCAGGTCACTTTAACCCTCCTCTGTACACCACCCAAGGGGGAGGGGGTTATCACTGTCACAAGAACATCTAATGGTGAAATCAGGAACTACAGGCAGATGTCCTCAATATCAATTAGTAGGTCTCAGTGAGGGTAATCCCACACAAAACTCAGAGTCATATACGATTCTGGTCAGAAGTGAATACTGCAGGGGCACTGAATGGTCCATAATTAAGTTGGAAATGATGCCAATATTATGAAAACTTGTACACATGCTGCTGAATGTCTGCCAATTTCAATCAAATAATAGGAAAGGGAATCTCAGTGAGTTTACATTTTTTTCAAAGGCTAGATTGGGGATCAGTGAAAATGCAAATTATTCATTGCAAATTCAGGCGGAATTCAGGTGGTTTTACGCTACAGACCAGTGCTCAGATTTTCCGTGGTCAGTAGCTAATTTTTGTTGGAAATGTTTTGTAGGAAAGATGTATCTTTTAGGTCAAGGGTGATTTTCAGAAATTGTAAATGTCCTGGTAGCTGTTATTGCATTTTCCGCTATATTAAAATATATAGTAAAAGGATTTCCTTCACTGAGACCTAAAGCATGGGGGAAAAATGGAACAGTGGAGACCCCTTGTGGGTACTAGGGGAAACACCTATATTACAATGTATAGACTTTGACTATTTTCTATTCCAAACTGGTAGTTATTCAGCATATATTTTAACCACAAACACAGCTCTCCAATATTAGGGATTATAAGTCCAATAGACCTCAAAATAACACTGTGTATCAACTGCTTAAGTTAGCTAATTTCCAGATTTCAGGAAAAGCACAATGTCAAATGAACAAGGTCTATCCTTTTCCTCTGTAATGTATCAGATGCGAAGAGGAGAGGGTACTTAATGTTGATGTAACATTGACTGATAGCCACATGCTGTAATATTAGAGTAATTTGGAATTCCCTGAAGCATGCTGAACTGGCGACCAAGACTTGTGCCCTTTAGTAGCCTCACCAATTGGCCACCCGTATCAGTTGGATGCCTGTGCCTACTGTTTATACACGCATGCATGGGCCGTGTTTGTCACCACCACTGGGATTCGACCTCCACAATTTAATTTCTGAGGGGATTATCTGAGGTCATATGTTTTTGGGAATCACCTACTTAATCAGAGGAAATCTTCATCTACATTTTGGTGGGTGCCACTCTAAGATCGGAAGCTGCTAACCAAAGATGTCAACTTGAGAAGCAAATTTTCTTAGAATTCCATGCAGTATTCAAAATGTATGTGCCGCGCCCATTTTCTATTATGTATGTTGAGTAGAAGGGAGAAGTAGCTTTCTATTGATACATACAGTTTCAAAATGAGTTGTTGTTAAGGCCCGCGGATTTTAATAATACAGTTATATTGTGTATTAGGGGGGCTGCCAGGGGGGGTGAGACCGCCCCTCGCGCACCTGTCCCCCGTGTCCCTTAAGGTGTGCCTGGGGAGCATGTGTCAACAACTTGTAGGGGCTACCCCTCGGGGGTTGCGTAAATATGGAGGTAAGGGTTCATGAAATGTCTCCTAAATGTTTGGATATTTGAATTCTGGGCTTGGGGCTTGCCCTACGAATGCAAAATATATATAAGCATACTAATTCCAAACTGCATAATCATACGATGCTTAGAAAAAAAGTTATAACAATTTTTCTGCCTTGCATTGTGTCCGTAAATGATGTGTATTGGGCACCACTGCCGGGACACATGAGGGTGCTTGCCGGGAGAGAGGTAGAGGGGGGGGGGTAAAAAGCTGTGAAAACTGAGCATGGCTATGTCGCGGTGTAGCCTATAGGGGGTCCGTGTAGATGTGAGTTCCCAATGGGAGATTTCTCCAATAGGTGCCCCTTTTTTTGGATGTACAATGTCGATTTCTGTCGGTTCTAGACATGGTAGACACATTATAAAAGCAGTTTTGTTATCCTAACGACATGGTGCATCAATACCAATAAAAAAAATTATAGTATGATATATTTCTTATTCCTCTGTGGTGATGCTACCTTTAGTTCCTGATTCCACCACAAGATGTCCTTGTGATGGCGAAAATCCCCCCTCACACCACCCATTAAGATTTTACACCGACAAAAGCTGAGTGCCGGTGTTATTTCAGCAACACTAGTACTGTTGCTGATCCCTGTTGCATGTTATATTGGGCCTTTACTAATGTATAATGATGGTTTCCACCACCCCACACATTGTGTGCTCATTGCTCGATGTCTGGGTGATCAGGTTGGAGACTGACCAGTTTCTTAGTACGCCCTAGGATTGAATGACAGTCCCCAGAACACAGGGTGTACCAAGAACTTGGTGCACTCATTTATTTTCATTTTTTTCATATTTCCATGCCAAAATGCATAATTCTGATGCCACTATAGGAAGCAGAGGTCATGTATGTACCCTTTTTCATAACTAAAATCGGAATATTATCTAAGAAATGGCTTTATCTACATATATTTTCCTTCAGTAAGGGAGTGGTCATTTTTTAACAACAGGGGAAGGGGTCACAAATTTTTTGGTCCCCCCCCATGGCAGGTTGAAAATGAGCGCGTCCGACCCCTTTGAGCTATAGTAACGCGCAGGCTTTTTCGCTAAAAAGGGGTGTAATTTTTTTGGTCCCCCCCCTCAAGAGGGGTCCAAATTTTTTTGGTCCCCCCCCTTCAAGGGGTCCAAATTTTTTTGGTCCCCCCCCCAAATCCACCAACCCCCCCCCTGTTGTTAAAATATGACCACTCCCTAAATGTTGAGTAAAATCAGTTTGCTAATTTTTTGTTAAATCTGCTAATAAAAATGAACCCATAGGATGAAATCATTGATTAAGACCCACAAAATGATGTTTTTGTTTTCACTCAGTGATGTTTGATAATGTAGTAAATAAGCCATATAATGTAAATTATATAAGTATGAAAGAGCAGAGTGGTTTCCTTAGTCCCACCTATGACCCCTGTGACCCCACTAATAACATGCACAGATAATGGTCACAGTCCAGTGACCACAGGTAGGGTACATGAGTACTGGGCTGTGATTGGCCCATTTACCTGCATGAGCAGGGGTCATGGTCCAGTGAGCACACCGGGTGTACCAAGATTATGGTACAGCCTAAGGTTGGGCACTGTACCATAATCCTGGTACAGACCCAATGGAAAGGCTGTACGTATTTAGTACGTTCTAATAACATGGTCCCGGCCCCAACCTGGTGATGTGGCATGCAGCTAGTCATGCTGTTTCTGTCATGAGAATTCTTAAACAATTGCCATACACAGATATTTCTTTTGCTAATTTTACCCAGTTCTTTATTATTATTTGAGAGTTATTATGAAGGAAGGGATGACTATTCAAGCTGTACCTCTACAATTGCAAAGTTTGCACATACTGAATATGCAAAAGGGGTTACTAAACCTATTGATTCTAAAATACTAGATAAAAGAATGTATATTTTATACAGCTTTCTATCCTTTAGAAGAAAGAATAGAAAAATGGGGGTCGGGGGGCAGAACCCCCCATGACATGAAATTTATTATGCAGACAATATAACATTTGAAAGTGGCATATAGAGGCACTTATAGGCATATCTACAGGGAATGAACAATATTTGCAAATGTAGAGGCATGGCCCGAGAGGTAGTCCCAACAAACCTTATCTAGCAGCTATGTGACTTAAACAGATAGCAGAGGGGTCAAAGAGACCCCTTATCCCACATACACACAACACAGTAGGATTATGATTAGGTAGTGGTTATTTTTTACAAGGGAGGGGGGCGCATTGGATTTTCATGCAAGTAAGTACAACTATTTATGCCCCCCCACCCAACCCCACTAGAGAGGTTGATTCCCCCCACCCCCCACCCCCCCCAACCCAAAGGGGGTTAGAATCTCACCTGAGGGTCCACATTTTCTTTCCCCCCAACTACACCACTGTTGTTAAGAAATGGCCACTCCCTTATATAGGATTAGTGTGCCAGAGGTAATCCTCAGCATGCAGTACAGACTGGCACATAGCCAGAATTAAGAGATTACAGTTTTCTGAATCAGCTCATAACCTGAGGTTGGTCTAAACGGCAAAATGTCTCCTGATGTATTTGTGTACTATATATAGGGCAATAATGTCATATCAGTCTTGACATGAAGAAAGTCCTTATCTGTTCTTAAAATATGTATAGTAGATACGGTAGAGGTGAGTCAGTGTCTGTATAAGTGGTATAAGCCAAGGACAAGGTAGTTGTTGAAGGTGCCACCCAAGGAAATAACCATTGTCCAAAGTTTACAACATTTGTACAGCTACTCATGCATATCATGTTTGACTTATACCCAGTTATTGGTTTGTAATTGATTTGTATGTGTTATACAGAGAGGGAGTTTTCTATGTTTATACAGTGCAATGTAGACCTACCTATGCACGATGACTGCCTGCTGTCTGTGTGTAGGGCCATGTGTGTATAGTGTACTTATACTAGTACTATAGGTAGATAAGTAATACGTATAGTGTGTACGCAGACCTGTTTGTACTTGTACACACACCAGGGGGGATACTATGGTGTGTAGGGACATTTGTATAGTGTTCCTGTAGTGCACATGCATTCCTGTTTGTACATGTACTTTGATCCTAGTGGAGAAAGCACTTAGCTTTAGTTGCCACATATTTCATGACAAGTGCAGGTTTTGGGCCAAAATGGCTTTAAGGCTAACTTGGCACTAAGTGGTGTGATGCAACATTTCCCCATCATATTAAGAGCAAGCTTAATGCACTCATCAGGCTACCACTTCTCCAAAATCCCATACTATGATTACTCGGAGTGTTCATTTATAGAGTACAGGGGGTGTGTGGAAAATCTGACCCCTCTTGACCGGACAGTGGCTTAAAAATATTATGCGTTAATATAGTATAGTATAAATGGCGGGGAGGGGGCAGAATCTTTTGGTGAGTTTTTACCTTCTTTTCATTTGAACAGTATTATGGGATAGAAAAGCACAATTTGGTATCATTCTGGAGGGCATTCCCCCCCCCCCCCCAATATTCCAAATATCTAGGGCTGCAGAGCATTCAAAGTTGCCTAGTTACCAAAAATCCATGATTTTCATAGGGACATGATAACAATCATAGACTTTTGGTAACTAGGTAACTTTGAACTGCTCTGTAGACATTTGGAATATTGAGAAAAGAATGACATAAAAAAACATTTCCCATCAGTAGACCCAAAAAGTGTAGCCTTTTTTTATACCATAATGCTGTTTAAAGCAAAATAAGCTAAAATGGAATTTTTTGTTGCATTTACATTCCAGGAGTCCACAATGTAATGGAATTTTGATAAAGGCATAATATATGATTATGACAATTTATGAGATACAAATGTTTGACATATTTTTAAATTATTAGAAAAACTATCTTGTGGATCTTGCCTATCATGACCCCTTAAACACCTTAGGTCAGAAGTTTAAAAATTTAATATAGTGGAAGAAATTTGATAAAGGCATAATATGGCTGTGTCTCACGAGATCTGGCCAATGTTTTTGTCTTTGACCGGGTGCCAGCTTTGACCGGGTGCCAGCTTTGACTAGGTGCGAGCTTTGACCGGCTTGAAAGAAAACAGTTTATTTAGGGGAGATGCAGATATAAATGGGATACTAATTACTAATTTAAAGTCTTATAACATCTATTAACCTTTTCAGCCCAATTACATCTTCATCTGCCCTAAATACACCATTTTCTATCAAGCCAGTCAAAGCTGGCACCCGGTCAAAGACGTTCACATTGGCCAGATCTTGTTCGTGAGACACAGCCACACACAGTTATGACAATTTATAAGACACAAACGTTTGACATATTTTTACATTATTACACAAACTAAATTATCATGTGGATCTTGCCTATTACAACCCCTTAAACACCCCTAAAACATCCCAACATGTGGCTTATAGTGACAAGCTGCAGTAATACAGTCAAGTTTGATTATTAAATCTGCTACTTGTTTCTGTTTATACGGACAGTATGTGCTATATGTTATAAACAAAATCTGCCAGCATTTATTGGTAAATCAATTGGTCAAATACAGGACTGGAAAGAATTGAATATTTTAGATGTACATGTCAACGGACAGTCACACAAAATCTAACAATACAATGCATAATATCGAAACTATATGTGTTGAAGTCTCTGTAGCTTTATGATATGACATATCTGAATGGATTTAATATAGAGAAACAGCATGTGCATGGACTGATGAATGTACTACTGTGTCTCTATATCCTCACTACCCTGATAGGGTGGGTTAGACATTTCTGGCAGTCAACACAGGTGGTCCTGCACTGATAATCTATAGGCTCCAGAGCTTAGTCAGTACTAGCTAAGATTTCAGTCAATACCTAACCTAGTAATTCATTTTCCGGCTTCCTATATACAACCAGGTTAGTTAATGCTGCTAGGGCGGTCAGTACTGACCAACTCATCTTTCCATTTCAATTCCTATTGAGTAAGGCATTAGGCATGTGTTGTTTGGCTTAAGTCTTTTTCGAATGGCACTTGGTCATGCCTGACCTATGTTCCTATGACTAACCGGGTATAGCCACTACTGACTAATGGTTGGAGCATTGGTATGTTCTGTGCGTGATACACAGGTCCATCATATAAAGCTTGTTTGGCTTCACTTGCATTACTAGATGTACAGGCCTATGTGCTTAACTATGTATCTTGCTGAATGGTAGATGTGTAGTGCATTGTATTAGATCCTCTGCACACACCAGAATATGTCCCTCTATATGTTTCTTAATGTGTTCCTCTAGTAGCGTTGGATTCAGGAAACCTTTGATACATCTATTAGCTCATATAAGCTATAATAAGATTATAGTCAACATCCTCAGTGTAACAGATGTAGATGCCTACCACAGCAGGTAGCTTTTCTGTCTTTATTGTTTGAATCAATAAATTGCCTGTCCTTTCATTTGAAATGATTCCTCATGTACTGAACTCTCACAAGAACCTTTTCTATCTTTAGTAATTAGTCAAGTAATTTCCCTTAGATTCCTTATATTCTGGTGTTGAAGGTATGTTAACATGCTCGGTATTTTCATGGAGGTTCTATATGACTTGTTTCATTGGTCAAGTCTGACTGAATATCACATTTACTAAAGACTTAAGAATCATTCTACCAGTTTGTAATATTGATGCATTGCATAGATTCATCTGGAGCTTGTAACATTGTACCAATGTTGTTTTGGTTTAGGAAATGTTTTATCTCAGGCTGTAGGTCAACACTTATTGCTGCCACCACCCCAGGTGTCTTGATAGGGTGTTCACCCTATTGACAAGGTTCATCTACTATTTGAGTCAGTGTTTGGTAAATCTGCATCGTGCTATCATGAATCAACGTTGAAGTACTATGTTGAGATTTGAAGACACAGTCGGCAAGGTTTCCCGCTTGGGGGCAGCTCTCACTATCTAAGGGAATATCTTTACGAGGTTCATCTCTCATTTGAAGTAATGTTTGATAGATCTGCATTGTACTATCATGAATTAATGCTGAAGTACTGGGTCCAGATGTGGGGACACAGTCAGCAGTGTTTTCTGCCTGGGGGCAGCTCTCACTACCTGAGGGAACATCCACACAGGTTGCTGCATGCTGACCTGTGTGGGTCTTTAACTCACCTAGTGCTCTAAACTCTTTACCACACTCACAACACTGGTGGGTTTTGTCATGTTGAGGTCCCTCACTTGTATGATACATCATGTGTCTCGATAAGTCGGATGATAGTCCAAAGCTCTTGTTACACACAGAACACTTGTGAGGCTTCTCTCCTGTGTGGGTCATTATGTGTAACTTCTGCTGACATGCTTGTGAAAATTGTTTGCCACAGAAGTCAGAACACTTGTGTGGTTTATCTCCTGTGTTGGCCATCATGTGTTGCTTTAAATGATAGGCCTGTGCAAACTGTTTACAACATATAGAACACTTGCGATGTTTTTCTCCTGTGTGAGTCATCATGTGTCTCTTTAAGTTGCCTGCTAATGTAAATTGTTTACCACAGTTAGTGCATTTGTGAGGCTTCTCCCCTGTGTGGGTCATCAAGTGTTGCTTTAAATATTGAGACCGTGCAAACTGTTTACCACAGTTTGAACACTTGTGAGGTTTCTCCCTAGTGTGGGTCATCATGTGTGTTTTTAATACACCTGCCTGTGTAAACTGTTTACCACAGTTAGTGCACTTGTGAGGTTTCTCCCCTGTGTGGGTCATCAAGTGTTGCGTTAAATGTTGAGACCGTGTAAACTGTTTACCACAGTTTGAACACTTGTGAGGTTTCTCCCCAGTGTGGGTCATCATGTGTTCCTTTAAGTCACGTGCATGTGAGAACTGTTTGCTACAGTCAGAACACTTGTGAGGTTTCTCTCCTGTGTGGATCCTCATGTGTGCCTTTAAGGTACATGCCCGTACAAACTGTTTACCACATTGAAAACACTTGTGAGGTTTCTCTTCTGTGTGGGTCATCATGTGTCTCTTCAAATTGTCAGATCTAGTGAAGGATTTCCCACAGACTGAACAGCTGTGCAGCTTCACCGTGCTTCTTCCTATATAAGGCTGGGATTTTTTCTTCATTGTCTTTTGTGTTGTCTTGGTGTTCATTTCATTTTGCACATTACAGACGATGGTCTGTGACTTCTGCATTGCTGAACTTGATCGGACCTTGCTCAACATTTCAACATGTTTCAGATCTGAATTACAGAAGGAAAAATTGAAAGATATTGAACCTATTAAAGATGCATGTAGAGAATATTCCATGTTCATCCAGAAGAGAATGTATGGTAATATTTTGGTCACCCTTAATGTGGGTAGAACAACGGATTGCTAGGACATTGTTGGATTCCATCATGAAGTATACAATACATTGAGGGGATCAACTAGAGCAAGGAATTACAAACATCATTCAGCTACCTTTGATAGATTATTTTCTACGATTTAAAAAAAATAAAAAGTTGCCATACTCGACCTGTCAGTTTCTACTAGTCTGCATGGCAGTGCTGTGTACCATTGCATCCACTTCTGGGGCAGGTCGGGCTGCCCTAATACATGCTGTAGGGATATTGCTCTCATTTGGGGAATATTTCCTTGAATAACAAGCTGTTTCCGGAATTAGATTGTATGATACCCTCCCTCAGAACATGATTTCAATTTCCACATCTAAATATTAAACAGGGGCCTTATAGGGGTAATAGGCATGCTCGAGGAAAAGACCTTTAGCCAATGTTCACCAGCATATTTTTACACCAAACCAAAAGGATATTATTCACAAATCTATATTTTACCTAGTGGTGGGGTTTTCGGGTGGTTTTAGGGGGTACTTTACTATATAACTCACCCATAGAAATGATGTAACTCAGTAACACATGGTTTTATCAAGCAAATATTGCTACAGAAATTTAAGTAAGATGTCTATAAAGTCTTCTATATTAAAAGAGTCAATATGTACGAGATCTCATATATACAGATGAATTTTCATGTGATTTACCCCCCTTTCTGGGCAGGTAGCACCAATGACTGCCATACAAAAAAACGTTCAGATATACTTCTTAACACTGCCATTGTATTTATTTCACCAATTGATATCTCATTATTTGACAATGGAAAATCTAGAAATAAAACAGGATATGAAAGACATAGCCTATCCCTTCTTCATGATTATGGCAGTTTTTATGATACCATCATATCTGGCAGAGAAAATCATAATTTCATTTAGGGTGTTTAGCATGGGGACACATACAGAGCCGGGATCCCGGTCGCTGATTGCCCTTCCTACTTAATGGATTGATACACATATTATTGCATCACCAAGAAAACTGTATGGATTGTCATTCATGGCCCACTCCAGTCAGCACACCTTATC
The DNA here is from genome assembly GCA_947462335.1 of Harmothoe impar. Classification (NCBI taxonomy): domain Eukaryota; kingdom Metazoa; phylum Annelida; class Polychaeta; order Phyllodocida; family Polynoidae; genus Harmothoe; species Harmothoe impar. The sequence goes on along the minus strand of OX381707.1, from coordinate 10,358,762 downwards.
CCCTCCAACCCATTACATAATTCTACTCCACATACATACTCCCCTACGACGTCTAGAGGAAAAACATTGTGTGGAACTCAAGTTCAAGTTCAACCCTCTTTTTGCCCCCCCCCCTATCCTAAAGAGGGATCAAATTTGTTGCCCCCCCCCCCTCCCAGCCTTGTTTAAATTGAGTGGTCCCCGCTTTTTTGGTCCCCCTCCCCAAATCCACTACCCCTCCCCTGTAGTTAAAAAATAATCACTCCCTTATTTAGGATTAGAGTGCCAGAAATAAAGCAGCAACTTTAGCTCTGACCAGCGAATTTTAGATTTTAACATGTCAGCAATCTTAACTGACTTAAATGTGGACACAGGGGGGGGGCATGCCGCAGCTCCGGCTGGTGTCAAACGCATGCGTAACTTTATCCACTTATCTGCTAGCAATTTGAGATTAAATTTGTCTTTATTGAGCTCTTTGTCATGATCACAGTAAATTCATTGATATCTTATGGATTAGATAAAAGACAGGTCGCTTCTTAGCCTATTTAAAGGCTAATATTGAGGTCAACTCTTTAACTCGGCATTTCTGGTGAAATGTTGTAATACTCTAATACTACTGCATGTGACAAGTAGTCAATGATACATCCACACGAAAAATGCTTTCCCCTTTGAGTCTGATACATATTAGAGGCATGGCAATGTAGGAGAATAGAGAAATCTATGCTAGTTCAGTTGACATTGGGTTGTCCAGGAAGCCTAAAGTTAGTCAACTTTGAACTGTTACTGTAAACTTTTAAGGGATGGTCTACTGAACCTAAAATTGAACATTAGCAGAATGATCAATGACGAATAAAACTATCAAGTGGAGCATACGGGAGCATTAGTGCTTGTGGTTGAAAAGAATATTTTAGATTGTGGCTAATGAGCACACCATGCCACTATAACCTATAATAGTTGGTTCCCCTAACTTCCATCAATGTCACTACCTCATGGCTCTCAGACCACTTAACAACCATTTGGCATGCGTTTGACACCAGCCTGAGTCGCGGCCTTATCCTCCTCTGGGCCCATGCATACATTAGACCCTGTGGTCAGGCTGTATGAGGTAAAGTCATACCACAGAGCTGCATGCCCTTTATCAGTACTCAGGGAGCCGTAAAAGTAACACCAACAAATTTCCCAAACATTAGGGCTGAGGCAGAATCACATTTCACAGAACTGGAAAGAAATGGAAGGTAAGTTGTCCATATTTTCATCTCTAGGGAACAGAAGAGAGGTACACATACATTTAGTTGTTTGCTGTTGTCATTGAGATAATTGTTTGTATGAAGCTGCACAAAGTACATAGCTGTAATAAAGGCCACACCTCCGAGCATGAAAATACACACCTTGGCGAAAACACACAGAGAAATAAAGGCCACACCTGGGATTTAGGAAATACACACCTGGGAGACAATTGAGTATATACTTCAGGGGAGGGGTCACTCTAATGTGTGCATAAGGTAACATTGATTGGATTGGGGGGGGGGAGAACCTTAAGGAGAGCTAATTTATTAATAACAGGGGGGTGGTGGGCTTTCATCGGGAGGCACGTAAACTTTTTATTTCTGCCCCCAGAGCAAACGGTTTCTGTTATTATAGCATAAAGTAATCACTAAGACTGAATCTTACCAATAAACTGCTTTGCTCCATCACAGGGGATGTGGGCAAACCGGAAATAATAGAATTCGAGGTGTGTATTTTTTGCTTGTGGTATTATGCTGATCCAAGGGTTGTATTTTATTGATCCGAGGTGTGTATTTTTTCTGGCCTGGTGTGTGCTGTGAAAGTGGTATATTTTTGGTATATAATTACAGCACAACCAGTGATGGCAGAAATATGGAGATAGGCGCCAGTGATGCCTAATAAATATACTAATCATCAATGGGAGTATGCATTAGCTGAAGTCCCTATAAAACACACTCCCTGAGTGCTGATAAAAGGCATGTAGCTCCTGTGGTATGACTTTACCTCATACAGCCTGGTGGTGGTTGCTACCTGGATACAGCCAGAACACACACACACACTCTCAGTTTCAGTCGGTGGCCTCAACATGCCACACTACTAGTCCCCCAGCTGACTCGTTATTTGCTAAGGATTTTATGCAGTAACTCACGCATATCCATATCTGACGGGTTGGTAAGTAGTTGGTTTGTACAGTTGTATGTATACAGTTGTATACAGACAGGCAGTTCAACCAGCCAACTGGATATATAGACAAATGCCAATGCCCATTGATACCGTCTCTGCTGTATTTCACGAGTGGGGGCTGGGGCAGTATCCCACAAAGCCGCAGGCTGAGTGGGATTCGTTAGCGAATAACCAGTCAGCTGGAGGACTGGTAGTGTGGCATGTTGAGGCCTCTGACTGAGTGTGTGTGTGGTTGTATGTGTGTGTTGTGGTTGTATCAAGGTAGCATGTAGTTAGCATTTGTGTTATTTTTTTATTTAAAGCCATTTAATGAAGGAAAGACAACCTTATCCTAGCCCATTGAATACGGCCACATTGTATTCAATGGGGGGCATTGAATACGGCCCTTCCTATACTTAAGCATAGTGAATCTTGTCTTTCAAAAAATAAAGTGTAATGTAGACCTACCTGTGGTGCATGCCAGCTGCCTACTGTCCACTGTGTGAAGGACTGTGTGGGTGTACTGGTGGGGGGGGGGGGGGGGGGGAGGGAATTGCTACTCACCCTGGTGTCAAACTCCTGCATACTTTAGTTGAGTTCAAGAGCCAAATGGACTAGACTGAGCACCGGTCACTATACTAGAGACCGGGAGTAGCCACCATCTTTTGATGATGCGAGGTCACCGTCCTGGTCGCACGACCTACACTGGCATCCTATGCATCAGACCACCCTCCTGTTACAGCTCTGCTCTGCTGTAGTACATTTGCTATGAACAAAAAGTGTAGAAGTACATGCAAATGAGCAGTGACGACCAGAGTGCAAGGTCAGCCAATTTGGTTACCCCCTGTCTCTAGTATAGTGACCGGGCCCCAGTCTGCCAATGCAGTGGTGCCATTCATGGCAGTTTGGAGAACTAGTTACTGTAGACTTCAATGGGGGAGTGTGCTAAATAGAGAGAATCTGAAATATTTTTTTCAATCACAAGCACTGAAGATCCCTCAATGCCCCATATGCAAGTTTATACAGGGCATATCATTCTATTTATCTCCTTTTTTAGATTCAATGGACCTACTGGGCTATTGTTAATGTCCTATATAAACATAGCGTTTTAGTATACTTAAATGGGGTCCAACATTCGCCTTCTACGCTCTTACTCTATGGGGTAAACTAGTCAGAGGTAGGCTTCCGCCCAAGGATAACGCAAGGGTAGTGAGATCCAGCTTTATTTGATGTTGTGGATGTTATAGTATATATAGAGCACTTTCACAGGTTTATATTATAATCACAGCCTTCCCTTCATATATATAGAGATATGTACATCATTTCTAGCATTTAGCTCCAGGGCTTGCATTGATAATTATACGCGACGGCCTTAGTCAAGGCAAAGTATACATATAAATATCCAGCAGGAATCCTTTATGGAATCCAGAATGTATAAGTCTCCACGCAGTCAACCAATAAATACTTTCAACCTGCTTTCAATTAGGTTATTATATGTCCATATCATAATCATCAACATGTTTCGAAGACGACCTCATACGCTTCTCTATGATACCGATGGACCTGATATCGGTTTACGAGAACACAGGTGCAATCTAAGGGTTACTCTCCGGTCACCACTATGGATCCGGGGTATACACATACTATCAGTTTCCAATTCATCAGGTCGGCCAGCCTATACAACTGACTCTCCAGTTCCATGCTTATAAAACCGGTATACTGTATCACTAACTCCATGGTTCTCTCCAGAATATAGGACTCCAGGTTAGCATGTGAATAGAACATTCAATATACAATTCCGGTGACAATGTCGATATACCATATCTCCAATTGAAACGTTATACATAAATGCACAGATTCCAATGATCCATATTTCCCAACGTTTAGATCCCAAGACTGTTGTTAGTCACTGTTAAACCGATGTTAAACCTTTAGAACCACACACATACTCCTCGGGAGTTACTCAGTGCCATCTGGTGCTCTCGATCGTACTCCCCAAACGTTCACTGACAACTGACTGCGCTTTCCTTTCCCCCCTAGGCTTATACTTGTTTCTTTTACTTTATTTCAGCTTCCCTTCATGACCGCACCCAGCACTTATTGATTGCCCGTCAGCGTCATCTCTCATCTCTATTGATTGGCCATTAGGCGGCCCTACTCAAGACCATCCTGGATAAATTAGGCATGGGATGGTCGCGGCCATGTCGTGCCCGGGGCCGGCCCTCAGCCTGTGTCGTCGCCTACCCCCTATGCTGCTCTCGAGGCCCTAGTGATCGCCTCCTTCACCAGCTACCCCACCTGCTGCCCTTGAGGCCCTGGTTAACCGCCTCCTTCGCTGCCTACCCCACCTGCTGTTCTCGAAGACCCCGGCCACGGCCATCCTGGCTCCATGGATTCTAACCCCGACGCATAGCCCCATTTGCCTGTACTACTTGCCCCCATCGCCGAGGCCGCGTTCCCCATTCGCCGTTCGTCTTCCCGATCCTAGCTTATCTCCTGACCTGGATTTTATACCGTTGTTATCTTTCCCACCAGCTGTGTCAGCCCGGATCCTAGTTTATTTGTTGCTTTCCTGCTCGGGCTCTAGGCCCTGGCCACAGAGCTGAATATATTTAGTCCATATAACTTTTGACTCTTATTGTGGCCAAGTCTACCATTACAGGACCTTATAACATTATATATACATGTTCCTTATATTCGTTATTTACTGCGTGGCCCGCGTACTGGGCTTGTCCGATTTACATGTGACTTAATGTATGCGACGACTTTCTTTTCTCTTATTATATTAATCTCACTGTACTTGTATCTTAAAGTGTACTGTTTCTCCCCACTTATTCAATGTATATCTACTATACCCATACATATTCATACATATATATGCACAGTTTCGCCCGTTCCCTTATGTTATATTATACATTATTTATCAATCAATAAATATATCCTCCAAACCTTTTTTGCTCTTCTTTAGTTTTCCACTATAACCCAGGACAGGGGGGTCCCCCGTAGATTCGTGTTATATACGAATCGTCCTTTCTGGATCTCACCTTTTCTTTTACTTTGCTTCTATTTTGCCTCTATTCTACTTCTGTTTTACTTTTCTTTCTCTCCTTTGGTTTCTGAATGGTCTTCTTTGCTTTTCTTATTTTATTTCTTGTTTCTTTTTTCTCGTTTCTCTTTTCTCTCCTAACCTATGTTTTTGTTGCTTATGTTTTGCATTTTTCTTTTGAATTCTAGTTTCTGGGCTGTTCTGCAGGCTTCCTGTCTTGTTTTCTTTTTGTGCCCCGTTTCTCCACTTTTACTATTTCTACGCTATCCCTACTCTTTCACTCTTTTTACTTTCTTCTGACGTCTATTTATCCCCTTATTGCCCTTTTCTATGCTCTAGCAAGCTTTTACCTTAACCCCTTGTCAGTATGATCTGTTTATATGCTTAACATGTATTTTTATGTACTGTGATTAGGCTCGAGCGGGGTGAGCCCTGCTCTCTGGCCTTTCATAGTTCATGTATGAAACGAATTGGGTAGAGATGCTAATTAGGCTCGAGCTTGGATAGTCCTGCTCTCTGGCCTTTCATAGTCTGTTGGATAAATATGTAGATATAGATGCAAATTAGGCTCGAGCTAGGATAGTCCTGCTCTCTGGCCTTTCATAGTCTGTTGGATAAATATGTAGATATAGATGCAAATTAGGCTCGAGCTAGGATAGTCCTGCTCTCTGGCCTTTCATAGTCTGTTGGATAAATATGTAGCTATAGATGCAAATTAGGCTCGAGCTAGGATAGTCCTGCTCTCTGGCCTTTCATAGTCTGTTTCCGAGATTCCTGACCCGTGTCGGCCCCTGACAGTATAATTCTGTGCATCAACATGGGGCTGTGACACAAGGCAGATTACTAGTGGTGCTTATAGGATAGTAACAAACCGAAGTGTGGCTTTTCGTAAGTCTTTGTCCGTATGTCATTGCACCCCAGTCACCATAGTTAGATTCCGTTCGTGATATATTAATCGCCCTGCTGCCTATGTGAGCGCTGAGAATGTATATATATTGATTCAACATAGGATTACTGATGTTCTACCGTCAGTTTCGTTAATAGGGCACCAGGTTAGTCCGATGTACCTTCAGTTCCCTGGTCTCTTTAGTTCTCTCGGCAACTCTACTCGTGTACTTCCTGGTATATCTCTATTGGGTCCCTATTGGCTGCCCCCGTGGGATTTAGCCTTATTTCTCCTGTTCTTTTCGCTTGTTGTATAGGGGTTCTGGGTAATTCCCTGGTCGCGGCATTTATGTTCAGTTGTTGTATGGCCCTTCTATGTTCGTCTCCTCTGAAACTATGCACCTCCATGCTGCGGTTTCCTAAAGGTGACCATCCTGCCATTGATATCATCGGCATATCCACGGGAACCGCCGACGACACCCCGCCGCTAAACCTCAGCAGTCGCGTCATGACCGCCTCAGTGTGGTCCCCTTCGAGCACTCTGGCTAATGTTTTACTCACCTTGATGGTGGTCGGTAGCGGTAGTGGTATGGCGCTCTCCCCTGATGCCATTTTCGTCGCATACACCACTCTACCCCAATGTAACCTAGCAACGTGTCCTTTACATGCATAACTGACATTGGCGTCCTTGATCAATGGGGCTGTTCCCGGCTTTTGGAATATTTGGTCCAATGGCATAATACTCTCCCCTAGCGGTATTGTCTCTACTAGTCTCTTGGAGGCCATTTGTATGTATAACCCATCTGCCGGCTTCTTGTTCTTTTCCTGCCTCCATTTTCTGATCGCCCATATTGCTACTATGATTGCCAATATTAGCATCACTATCATAGAGGTGAGTTGGGAGTATGATTCGTCTGCCGTTTCCGGGCAATCCATTTGAATATCGTCCATATCCTGGTTGCCCCATTGCTTCTCGGCTTGGACACCTTGCGACCCTGCCGTAGATAGCATCATCCCCGTCATTACCCGCTTATAGTTACAACAACAGCATACTATTATAACTGCTATCACCGCCAACAGTATACCGGAGGATCCATACCCGGCTAGTTGATGTATTCCGTCGTCTATCTTAGTCTCGAATCCCTCATCCATACCTAATCTCCCCTCTATTACAGCTTCTTCTAGCTGATTCAAGGCGATATGGGCAGGGGCTCGTGTATATGCTGCCCTATGTTCTAGTTGTGATCTAATCATAGGTGGTAGCGGGTCCTCCGGCAATGCTTGTATCTCGTGCCCATCATATGTTGTCTTTCTATAGCCTATCCTTTTGAACGTTTTTGTCTTCAGCAAATCATTTATAATATATGATATGTTATTCACCATTTGAACCCGGTGACATCCCCTAAGGCTGTAGGGCATCCATGCCCCAGCCGTCATAAATGCGCAATCGCAGCCTATATTAATCACTGCGAAGTGGTGATTTACTATTACCACGGGCGGACTGGAACCGCATAGTAGTTGCCCTTCTATCTCCGGCCCTGACACTAATGTCTTTCCTCCCTGTAAGGGGATGGCCAGAGCCGGGAAGCGTGGTTTGATTATGTAGTCCACATCGCAGCTCTCCTCCACACCTGTTTTATCGTTCCTAATGAGTGCTGCAATGCATCCTGTCTCTGATACTTTGCGCATATGTGGGATGTCTGGACAGATCGTAATGGTGTTCCCGTGACACCTCGCCCAGTTTACTACCGGCTCAGTAATGTAATACCGTCCGTTCATGGATAGTGCTATTTCTTTGGGTAATCCTGTCATAATGGCGCCATCCGCCTCTTTTCCTTCTAGCCTCACTGGTAACGGTATCGCCCTTACCTGATAGGTGCAATATAAGTGCTGTTCTGAGATCACCGGTATACCCAGCGTGATCATCACTCTGCCCCCTTCCCTATACGTATCGACAAAACTGTTCTCATAGTAATAGTTGGGGTTGGTGAATGCCACCCTAAAGCGTGGATAGTTTTCTTTCAGGTAATCGTTGGTATTCCTTATGGCTTCTTGTACTGCCTCAGTGGCTATTAGTCTCACAGGTAAGTGGTGGTTTTTAGCGGCCTCCAGGTCGCTGGTCAGCTCCACCACTCTAATCATCTCATATAATAGATGTAGCATGTATCCCCACTTTACCCTTATTAATAGGCTTTCATGTGTATCCGCTATCGATTTCTGATATAGTGCTAGTGACAGCATGCCGAGTTTATGAGACAGATATCTAGTTTTTCTGTCTATACTCATTACCATGTCTCTGAGTTGCTTCTGTCTGTCACTCATTTCTCCTATCTTTCCGTGCATGTCCTGGAAGGTTTTGTCTGTTGTGGTCACTAACTTTCTTAGTGTGTTACTAATCCTCCTGGTGTCTTGTTCTAACACCTCTATTTTCTTTTCATTTCTGGCCGTGTCCTCGGCCCTGCCAAATCCGAATATCCAGTAGAATCCATCAGCTATAATATTTCTCTTGTCTCTGGTTATGTCTTCTCCTTCTTTTCTTATTCCTTTCATTACCCTTCTTACTAGTGATCTTCTCGTATTTATCAGCTCCTGAGTGGCAGCGTCCATCCATATTTCTGTTGTCTTTAGATTATCACAACTGTCTTCGTATATCAGTGTCCTATTCTGGCTCGCATTGTTACACAACCCTTCCAAGTTTTCTTTACATTGTTCATATATGCTACTTATATTCATTGGTGGTCTCACTTCTGGTATCTCCACCACGAATACTTGTGTGACGTGGGATTCATCACTGGTAGTTATGATCTTTCCACTTTGCATTATGACACCCAATTCTATCCTTTGTATAATAGGACATATGTTGCCTCCTTCTGGTGCCAAAATTATACTCCCCAGCACAATATAGGCTATCCACAGTGCCTTCCTTCTCCCCTCCATTTTGTATTTTTCTATTTTCTCCCTTTTTATGTGATACTCTTATCTCAATGGGTTCATTTTCAGTCCTGTTCTCTCCCTAGTTGCTCTTATCTGTCTCTGTTGGCCTTTTTATTTCCCAGGCCCCTTTTCAATCTTCCCCTGTATTCCCCCTTCTCATTTCCCCCCGGGATTAGCTACACTGCACATCATGTCGGACTATTATTCCTGCCTATTTCATGGACGATTGGTCTATCTTCCTCTGGATCTCATGCCCATAGGCCGGGTATTTATTGTCTCCACCCGTCAGGCTTATATGTCCGCTCCTGGCTCAGCCCTACCTGGGTTTATCACCATGTTACCCGGGGATGTGACCAATCCGCCCACCTCTGATGTGGTTCGTGCCTTAGCCCAGGTGGCTACCTCCATGCCCCCTGCTGCTGTGCGTGCCTGGAGGATAGACGGTCAGGTCCCGGCTCATCACTGGTATCCTCCTCCCAGCGCTCCCTATGGATCCAACTGGCATCCTTATTCGGAGCCTCCTGCCTTTCTACCCCCTGTTTCTTCTCTACCCCTTCCTGCTTATTCCATGCCTTCCGCTCTCCCTTCCACCTTTGCTACTGATTCAGTATCTCCCTCTCCCTTTCAAGTGCCTATTACTTCTTCTATCTCTTCTTCCCCCGCCATTTCTCCCTCCTTTTCCTCTTTGCCTTCCCTTCCTCGAACTGACACTCCTATGCCTCCTCCTACACCTTTGGCTCTTAATATGACTGAGCCTTCTTCCCTTCCTTCTATCTCCGTACCAACGACTTGTATTCCCGCCTATTCTCTTTCTCCCCTCGCAGTGACCTCTGTTCCTGTGACTTCTCCTCTTCTTTCAGTGGTTTCTGTTCCTACTCCCTCTTCTGGGACCGTTTCAGTCGCCGACCCTCCTGTTTCTGTTCCTTCTGATGAAGTCACTGCTGTGACTATCTCTTCTCCTCCTCTGCTCTTGCCAACTCTTCCTCTCTCCGTTCCTATCTCCCTTTCTATATCTCCTCCTTCTCTTGATGCCGTTCCTACTTCTGATCCTCTTCTCCTGACTCCTTGTGTCGTTGATGTGGGTAGCGCCCCTTCTCCATTCCCTTTACCTCCTCTGTCTCTCCCTTCTTCTTTGCCTCTTCCTATGCCTGCTTCCACCTCTTCTTCTCTCCCTTTGGATCTATCTTCCTCTGATTCCATCCATGACTTCTTTGTTCGTGTGGACTCTGCCACCCGTTATGATGCCCTTCTTTCCTCTGTTCAACAGGCCACACCTACTGCTCTTTGGTCCTCTATCTCCGAGTACATGTCTCCTTTTTCTTCCTGGTTCTCATCTCCTGTTTCTTCCTCCATTCTTTCCCAAACTACTTCTTCTGTTATCTCTACCTCCCATTCTTCTACTTCTGTCCATTCTACTGTCAACACTGTCACTTCCCACCTCAGTTCTCCCTTTGCCACTAATTCCAACACACCCTCATTGGTGATGAGCCTCCCTACTACCCATTCCACCTGTGCTTCTATTTCCCATGACCCCGTCTCTGTTACTTCTATTTCTCTTCCTGCCACTGTTCCTGTAACCACTGTGACTCCAGCCTCTTCTGTCTCTTCTGCAGGGCTTCTGATACCGTTGACCTCTGGCCTGGAGGTGGTGGTACCGGACCCTATCCCTGCCTCCATGTGTCGTGGGCCGTCGTATCTACCTGTGTGCCTGGATATATCTTCAGGTTCTTCCGTGGGATCACCTAGTCCTGCCTCATCCAGTATGGCGCCCCGCCGTAGCCATCGTCTCCGCCTTCGTCGCCGTACTGCCTCTAACAGCTCTGCTTCTACTGCTCCTTATGGGATTTCTCCTGCTTCCCGGACTCCACCTGATTCTCCCGTCGCTTCTGCCCCACATTCGGTACGTTCCTTTGATTATCCTAGCTTCCTTTTATATTCTTTGTACTTGGCTGTGGTGTGTCTCAGCCGTAATATACATTGGCTCACCTGTACTTATGTTATTTACAATGTCGTATCTTTCCCCCGTCCTCGGCCCTATATATTGTTTACCTCGGGGTTTCCTTCTGATAGCACTTTGTCTTACTGGTGTCATTTTCTTTATTTTATATGGCTCGGGGTCAAATGGTGTGTTGGGTTGTAGCCCCATGCATTGTATTATTTGGCCCATGTCGTCTGTCTTTCTTATTTTTACAGTCGATTCATTCCCTCTACCCATCCAGGGGTGTGCATTTGTCTCATTTCTAAATAATATGGTACTGTGGTTGCCCTGTGCACATACTCTGATATATGTTTTCCTTTCATTTTAGCCTCCTTCACAAGAGTAGCTACACACACCAGGCATACACAGTTACCGGTAAGTCCTATCATTTGGCTCATTTCTTTTATCTTGTCATTGTACACGGGTATTGTAAGGCATGTTTGTCCCTCTCCCATCATTTGGAATGGTATTATTTTCAATCCAAACGCTCTATAGTTGTCTCCTACCTCTCCTTCCTGTCTCTCTGTGCTGATCGGTATATATACTACCGCTGTTTCGTCGTCTACTCTGCTGTATGTTATGCTTGTAGAACATGTCACTATATGTCCTTTTGGTGTTGACATTGTTTTATGTTGTACATATTGTTCTGTATTGTCCGTACTACTCCATTCGTCCTCTACTAGATCGTCCTCCCTCAGTTGTAGTTTTCTAAAATCTGCTACCACCTTTGTTTGTTGTCTTATACGTTCTAGTGCTTCAAATAGCACTCCCCCTCTTTTCCTTTGGTCGCCGTTCATTCTGCTCCTTTCCCTATCATGACTTCTTCCCCTTCCTCGTTCCTTTCTACAAACAGCTGTAGTTCTGGCATGTTGAGTGGTGTATTGATTGCCATTACTATTCTCCCATGCTCGGCCACTGACTTACATCCGGCTGTTATTCCCTCTGTTGTTATTAGTCTCCATTCTAGTCTCCCTGGTCCATTCAAATTGACCTGTATCATGTCAATTACAGCTCCTTCCTTAGTTAAATACAAAGGTTGCTGTTTTTCTACAATTGTCTGTATGGGTACTGTTTGGCCTTCTATCCGTTGTTGAGTCTCTTTATCACATATAAATGTTCTCATCATTCGTCCTGCCATTTCCACTGTCTCTGTTGTGTGTCTTTGTTTCCCCTCTCCCCCCTGCAGGTTACCCTGCAGGGCTCCGTTATGTTGTTTAGTCTGTACTCCTCTCCCTTCTTTGCTTGTGGCCCTGTAGTGCTGATCTCGTGTTGTTCTGTATTATTATTTGCTTGTATCAACCCTCCTCCAGGGGCTCCCCGGTGAGTAGCTGTTGCTGTGCAGTCTCCACGCCCTGATTTCCTCCTAACTGCTCACCACTCCAACCATCAACTGTGGTACATGGTCTGTGGTGTTATGGGCCCGCACTGTGTCTCATGGTAGTAGGTGGCTGGTCTCCACCTCCTGTCTCGTTGGCTCCTTGGCTCCGACTGGGCCTTGTGCTCCTCCCGCTGTCCCTCTTATCCTTCTGTCGTCTGGTCCCCGTTCTCCCCCCCCCCCCCTTTTCTTTTTATTTTTCTTCTGTGTCTTTTATATCTCGGCTCATTCCCTCCCCTCCCATTTCCCCCCCCATATTCTCCTTTTTTCTACCCCACTTATTTCTATTCCCTGACTTCGGACGTTCAACCCTCTTTTCAGAATTTTATATAGTTTTATGGCCATCCTTTGCTTTTGTCTGTACTGGCCTCTCTACCGCCAACCTCCTTTGTTCTATTCCCTCCTCGGCTTTGATCGCCATTCTTTTCCCTTCGCTGATTAGTATTCCTTCAGTGATATGCAACTTCTGTATCCTTAACATGAGCATATCCCATGCGTCCCTTCTTCTGATGCATTGCCTACACTTCAGCCTGGCCTCCAGTGCAGCATGTACATAACATACTGGGGTATAGTATCTACTGTCTGTTATCATCCTTACCCCAAATTTCATATGGTGTTTATTGACTTGCCATCTCAATACTGTTGGCAGTGCGTCAATGTTGATTCTATTCTGTGATATTTTCTGCATGCATAGCTGGAAAAGGGATGCTCTCTCCTTCTTAAACAATGGTGGCAAGTAGTATCCTGGGGTCCACATGACATCGGCCACATCCCCTCTTCTTTGTCCCTTGTACTTTCCTGCTGTTACCAACATTTTGTCATATTCCTTATTCCCCTTTTCTGCCTTCCTCCCCTTGGATGAGTCCTTCCATTGGGTTCTAGCTGTTTCCCTACTCATCCCCTTTTCCCTCGTCTGTCTTCTTACAGTGAATTCTCTTGATGTGCCTCTTTAGTCCGTGTCTCGACGCATACATTCCCTTGCATATGCTACATCGTATCGTTCTGGGTTGGTGTATTATCTCAAAGTGCTCTCTCCTGCCACCTTCTGTAGGCCACACCAGTGGACACCAGTTACATTTATACCCTTCCCCTATATACTGTTCTCCGTCCTCCAGGTAGTATGGCCTGTCTGTGTCCTCCCCTGTACTTTCTGTCTGTGTATCTACCTCCTTGGTGTGTTCTCCTCCACTTTTTCCTTCTATTATAATATTTAGCCTCCAAGCTTTCCTTGTCTGAGTGGATGCTTCCTTCGTTTGTTTGTTTGTTACTTCCCTATCTTTTCTGATCTGTTTCCCTTTCCTGGAGTAATCCAGTGGTTCCTCCTGTTCCGTCTCTCCTTCTTCCTCCACCCCTTGTCTCTTTCTTTTGTATTCTATCTCCCTTTTTCCCTTTCCTACCTTCCTTCCTTCCCTTATTCTCCAATTCTTTTCCTCTCCAGTTATATAACCCTCCTTTTCAGGGTCCCCTTTCCTGAAGCATGGTGTTGTGGCCTCTCCGTAGTAATACCTTCCTTTCTTTTCAATCCTTTTACTTCTCCTTACTATCTCCTGTCTCTTCTCACTCTCCCTTTGGTTTGCCGACTCCTTTGATGTCTGGTACGTCCAGTAGTCCTGCAAAAATTCGTCTAATTCCTGTATTTCCTCCCCTTCCTCGTCGGTGAACCTGGTGTTTCCACCTTCCTCTTCTCCCTCGCTTATAGTTACTATCTCCTTTGGTGTTTCCCCTTCACCTATGGTTGGTCTTTCCTCTTTCCTGCTGTCCCTTTCCATCAATATCAATTGATTGTCCTCTAGTTGGCTGATTAATTGTCTTACACTTATGTCGGCTCCTTTATACCTGTTGTGTTTCCCCGTATACTCTTTCATTGCCTTGTTAATTCCACTAGTATGTCTCTGTATGGCCTCAGCGGCCCCTTCACCCCAGTCCTATTGGTGAGGTTGTATCCGGTTCTCCCCTTTGTGTTGAGCTGCTCCCTGTCTGTGCGGGTACGTCTGTATGCTTGGAGATGTGCATGGGTACTGCCGCATCGTGCCCTCCCCCCTCCCCCCCACCCTCCTTACTCGCTGGAGCTGCTCAGCTGTTCCCTTCCTTGTCGTGGTTGTCTTTTTATTTTACCTTTAGGTATCACCACCTCATCGCTTATTTCCTCCTCACTCCTGGCTTTAGCTGCTAATTGCTCTATTCTGTCTCTTCTTTTTCTCCTCTCTGTAGCTCTGTCCTCTCTGGCTGTCTTCTTCTCTTGTCTCTGTTTCTCTAATTTCTCTTTCTCTTGCAGTAATTGCCTACTTATGTCTACATTCTTAGTTCTCCCTCTTTTCTTTGTTTCCCTTTGCTCTCCTTGTTTTTCGTCGCTCTCCTCTTCCTCGCTACTAGCTCTCTGTCTTTTGCTCCATTTCCCTAAAATTTTCTCCTGTTTGTCTCTTTTGTCTGTTAAACTTTGGGCAATTCTAATAGCTGCCCGCCACGTTTTTCTATCCACTCCCGGAATGTTCTGTTCGGGTGTGGCCCGGCCAATATCATCAGGCCCTACCACCCTATCGGGGGGGCGGATTTGCTCCTCTGGGGACCCCCCCTCACTCCTCTGAGTGTCCGAGTCACTGTCCTGAGTGTCTCCTGAATTTCTCTGTTCATTTTGGGTTCTCTTATTTTCTTCGTGAATGACATTCGGTTTAGGCCTCCCTATGTTGGGTTGGGTTGGCTCTTCCTGAGAGCCGCTGCCTTCTATCTCGAGCATGTCATCCCTTCGGGTTGTGTGATCCACGGGCTTTATTCTGTTACCTGGTACTCCTACTATTTCTCCCTCCCCCTCCACTATTGTTTCCAAATACGCTCTTTTCAGCTTGTTTACATTCGTCAGGTGTCCTATCATCTTTCCAGTCTTGATTGACCTCAGCTGTACCCTATTGTCTCCCTTGACCTCCTGTATTCTGTATGGTCCTCTATACTTCCCCGCGAACTTGGATACATTGTTCTCTGCACACATGGGGTCATAGTACCAACAATATTCTCCCTCTTTGAAGGCTACCGGCCTTGCTCCTTTGTCCAGCCTATCCCTCATTTTGGTTTCATATACATTGACGTGTTCCTTTGCCATTTGCCTATATAGCTCTATACAGTGCTTTGTCCTTATGAACCACTCAGCCTCACTGCCCACCTGTGGTTCCTCCCTCTCCTCGGGGTAACCTATCGGCGTAGGGTCCCTTCCAAACATAAGGGTATAGGGTGAGTGTCCCGTTCTCAGGCTGATATTGCTCCTGATATTCCATAGTGCTATCCCTAGCAGATCTGGCCAGTACTCGTGATCCTCTGTCACGTAACATGCTATGACGTCCTCCAATGTTTTGTGCAGTCTTTCTGCTCTGGCATTTCCGGTCGGATTTCTTGAGCTTGTGAACCTTTGTTTACATGTCAGCCGGGCTGTAATTTCCCTGAACATTTTCCCCAGGTATGTGCTTCCTCTGTCACTACACATTACCTCTATTCTGCCGTACCTACATGCCATTTGTTGCAAGAACACTGTAGCTGCTGTTGTGGCTGTACAATCCTTGGTACAGAACGCCTCCGGCCATCCCGTGAGCAGGTCTATGAAGGTCATTATATATTTGTAGCCTTCTTTAGATTTCCTGATCGGTCCTATGAAATCTGTCTGTACTACCTGCCATGGGTAGTCTGGCATGTCCCAAGACCTGGCCTTTGCCCTAAAATGCGGTGCTCTCTTCCTAAGGGCGCATCTTTCACACCTCCTTACATATTCTACTATGTCCATGTACATGTTTTTCCAGTAGAACGATTCCACTAGCTTGTTGTTTAGTGCTGTTGTTCCTATGTGGCCTCCACACAATATGTCGTCGTGCATCAGGTATAACACCCTAGGTATCATACTTTTAGGTACCATTGTGCGTGCCTTCACTTCCATGCTTCTCTGTGTCTTCCTCTTTCTTGGATCACTGAACTTATATAATATTCCTTGTTTTATACCCATGAAACCTTCCTTTGCCAACACGGCCGCCGCTTCCCTTTCTGATTCTGGTAGTATCCCTTTCATCAGATAATCCATTATGGGTCTACATTCGGGGTCTTTCTCTTGTTCGATTCTGATCTCCTTTTGTGTAATCTCTTCTCTCCCTACTGGAATATTTTCAGGTTCATCCTTTTTCAATCTGGCCTGCTTTCTGGGTCTTCCTTCTATGATATCCTTCAGTGGCCGGTCATACCTGTTGGTTTCTCTTTGTGGCTTTGGTTGTTGTTGTGGTGTTACTTCCTCTTCGCTGCTGGAGGTTGTATTCGTTCCGCTTGAACTTCCAGTCCCCACTTCTATTGCCAACAACTCACATCCTACCTCTGGTTCAAATTCCTCTCCTTCTTCCTCCACTCCTATTTCCTGATCGCTTAATGGCACCCTAGATATAAAATCTGGTAGGTAGTGTGTCTTTCCCGGTTCGTACTTTATCTCATAGTTGAAGTCTGTCAGTGCTAAGCTCCATCTTATCAACCTCTTTGAAGGCGCCTTTGCCGCTTGTTGTAGTAGTGGTATAAGGGGTTGATGGTCTGTTATTATAGTGATTCTAGACCCTCCTAGCATGTTTTCAAAGTGTTTTAATGTTTTTATCACAGCCAATCCTTCTTTCTCCGTTATGGTATAGTTTGTTTCACTTTTAGTGAATGTGTATCCATAGTAGATGACAGGTCTCATTACACCGTCCTTCAGGTGGCATACCGCACTGCCGCAGGCCATATTTGATGCGTCCGTCAGTATATAGAAATGTCCTCCTATCTCTGGATGTACCAGCAATGGTGGGCTGGTCAGTTTGTCTTGTATTGTTTTAAATGCTCTTTCACATTCTTCCGACCATACAAACGGTACGCCTTTCCTCAACAGTTTGTTCAGCGGTACTGCCAATGTGGCGTAATTTCCTACAAATTTGTTGTAATAATTACACAGCCCCTGAAACGATTGTAGAGTTTCCTTGTTGTTTGGTCTGCCGAATTCCTGTACTTTCTTTATTATCCTAGGCTGTGTTCCCAGTCCTTCTGCGTTTACTGTGTGCCCGAGAAAATTTATTTATTTCTTTCCCCATTCACATTTGGATGGTTTTACCGTTAGTCCTGCTCCCTGTAGTGCCTTCAGCACTTTCTCCACATTTTCTATGTGTGATTGTACGTTAGGGTCGAATATTATGATGTCGTCTAAGTAGGCCAAGCATGTTCGTGGCATTAGTCCTGCCAGTGCCAGTGACATTATTTTTGTGAATTGCCATGAGCTTTGTCTCATGCCAAATGGTACTCTCTTCCACTGGTACACTCCCAGCGGTGATGCAAACGCTGAATACTTCCTGCTATCTGGGTGTAAGTCACATTGATGGTATCCGCTTAGTAGATCGATACATGTGAAAATAACTGGTTTTCTATAAGCCATGTATAGGAACAAGCTTCTAGCTGTTGGTGTTGGGTAGGTGTCGTCCTCTGTCATCATGTTCAGCACCCTATAGTCTGTGCATAGCCTGGGCTTACCGTCCTTTTTCTGTACTACTACCAGAGGGCTGCGCCACGCGCTGTTACTGGGTTCTATTATACCCAGTTTCAACAGCTGTCTGATCTGCGTGTCTATAATATCCATTTTCTGTGGGGAATATCTGAATTGTCTGGCTTGACATGGTCCCTTTGACTCGTCCACTCTTATCTTCATTGGTTGCCATGTGCAGTGTCCTATCTCCTCCATACTGAACGCCAATGTGTCTTTGTTTCTGACTAGCATCTTTTTAAACTGTATCTGTTCTTCCTGATTCATACATGTATCGGGCATTTCTAGCTTCATTATCTTTTCTTCCTTTTCTGTGTTTCTGCCCTCCTTTTGTTGTCTCTCTCCCCATCTTGTGCTTGCCTGTTCTGTTTGTTGTGTTCTCTCCACCCCGTTGTCTTTATATATAGCCATACACTCCTTTATTGACTTATCTATTTCCAGGTGTCCTAATGTATTCTCTAACCTGAGATGGTCTGCTCTCCCTTCTTTTGCATATGCTAGCACGTCCCACCTACCAATGAATATTGGATCCGGTGTGGCATTGCACACTTTCGTAAACCATCCTCTATCCGTGTAGTTTAAAGCATGTTCCACTCCTGCTACGGTGAGGTTTGATGGTTCCAATCTGACCACTTCTCCATATCGCCCACTGTCTCTCCTCCAAGGTGCTACCTGTATTATTTTCTCTTCCCATGGTTTTATCACCATGCTGCCTATGCTTGAAACAGGGTCCCCTGTGAACAACGTCACTTTCCCTTCTGTCATTTTAATTTCCGCCTGTGTGTCATTCAGTAGGTTTCTTCCTATTATAATGGGGTACATCAGTTTGTCTACCACGTAAAATTGGTAGCATACCCCTGAGCCCTGCAGGTTACATTTCAGTCTCACTATCTCCTTTAGTTTTCTGTCTGTCTCGTCCCCCAATTTTACTGATATCTCTTTGACTTCCTTTCTTTCCCAGATCTGGTCTTCATTTATCTCCTCCAATGTCTCTTTTGATATAAAGCAGTCTGATGCTCCTGTATCTACTAAACCATAGTATGTTCTCCATCCTATGTTCATCTCTATAAACATAGGTGACTGTCCCTTCTCTTCCATGGGTCTCGCTGATCCGTCCCTGCTTAACAGGTTTAATTCCGGGGTTGGAACGGACCAGCCACTCCGTTTCCCTGATTTGGTCCTTCCCTCCTGCTCTGGGGCATTCTCATTCTCATACTCTCCCTATATTGGCTCAAGTAGTAACATTGGTCTGTGGTGTGTGTGCTAGTGTCGTGGATGAGACAGTACTTTCCCCTGAATCCTCCTGCCGCGCCAGGTGGTTGCTCCCCTATCATCCTTACGTACTCTCTTGCTCTCATTGAACCCTTTTCTCTGCTGTCCATCTCCTCTGTTTGTCCTTGTATCCTGTTGTTCATGTATTGATTGGCATTCCCTCTGTACCCATTTCCTCCCCCTGCTGTTCCCCCGTTGTTCCTTCCATCCCTGTTATTCCATCCATTTCCTGCCGTATTGTTGTTCATTGTCTGTGTCCTTTGGGGTTCCTGTCTGTTGCCGTTGTTATAATCACCTCTTCTGTCTCCCCCTTTGTTTTCCTGCCATGTTGTCGGTACTTCATTCTTTTCTGACCATTGGTTCCTGTATTCCATGGCGCACATCTCCATCATTCTGTTCATCTCTCTCTCATTTCTCTCATATCCCCTTAGACTGTTATCTGTTGTTTCATATACCTCGGCCATTCCTAGCTTCACCTTTCTTCCCTGTCTCCTTCTTTCTATGGATTCCAGTAGTTCTGCCTTCTGCACCGCTGCATTGAATGTTAACTGGGTTGTCTTTTCTAGTTCTTCCGCGATACTGTCCTTTACCCCTGATACAAATACTGATATCATAGATGAATCGTCCTTGCCCGGTCCGTCATATTCCTTCACCTGCAGGGCAAAATCCCTTACTGACTGACCCTTTTCTTGTTTTAAATGAGTCAGGTCCTGATGTTTTTGCCATGGGGATCTATTGTCATCGAATGTGTCTTTCAGTATCTTCCTAACTTTATCCAATGAATCTTTTTCTCGTTCCTGTATGGCTTTCATCCAAGTGGCTGCTGCTCCTTTTATGCATAGTTTGACGTATTTCAATTCTATGTCTGGCGTCCATCCACACACCCCCGAAATCATTTTTATTTCATCCAGAAATTCTTCATAGTCTTCACCTTGCTTCCCCGTAAAGGTAGGCAGCTTTAGGCTTGGGTTAGGCATGATGTCGTCTATTCCTCCCACTTCTACAGCCTCCTCCTCTTCTTCTTCCTCCTCCTCTTCTGGGTAGTATACTGTCTTCCTGTTCTTTCTTTCCTCGTCTTCCTTTGCTATCCTCTCTCTTTCTAATCTCCTTTTCTCTGCTTCCTCTCTTTCTCTTATCTTATTATTGTTTGCTCTTTCCTCCCCTTCCTTCAATAATCTTCTTTTTAATATTTCCTGTCTCTCTTCCCTTTCCCTGTCTTCTTTATCCCTATCCGCTCTTGCTTTCTCTATTCTCTTCCTTGTCTCTTCCCGCTCCCTCTCTCTCTCTTCTGCTGCTCTTTCTTCTCTTCCCCTGTCTTCTTTGTCTTTATCGGCTCTTGCTTTCTCTATTTTCTTCCTTGTCTCTTCCAGCTTCCTATCTCTTTCTTCTGCTGCTCTTTCTTTGTCCTCCTCCTCGGTTGTCGTTGTTTTCTTACAATATCCTATCCCTATTCCTGGTAGTATGTCTTCATAAAGCCCCTGTTTATTTAGTCTCAATTGGCTATCGCTGCTTCTACTTCTTCTACTTCCCTTTCTTTGGTCTCCTTCCTCTTCTTCTCCACTACTCACGAGTCCTCCCTCACTACTACTTCTGCTTCTAATCGGTTCCTTTCTTTTCAGGCCTTGGTTTCTGTTCTCTTCATTTATCCCCTTTTCCTTTTCTCCTCTTTCTACTACCTTCTGTCCTTCCTCAGTTGTTGTTTCTTCTTCCTCTGTTCCTTTCTCTCTTGTTGCAGCTCTCTCCCACTTCCTTTTTGCTTCTTCTCTGTATTCTTCCTGTTGTCTCCGGTTGCTTCCTGTTATCCTCTGCTCCTCGTTTATATGGTTTTTTAATTGTACTATGTCTCTTTTCCTTTCTACCCTATTCCTTTCGTCTCCTTTTTCCTGGATCCCTTTCGCTTGTTCTTCCTGGCTCAGACCTATATTCTGTCCTTCTCTGTGTGTTGGTGTTCTTTTCTTTGCTGATTCTTCTATGCTCCCTTTTTCCTGTAGCTGTATTATAGCTATTTTTGGGCTTTGTAGTCTTTGTTGTATCTCTACCTGTGTTATTATTGCTTCTCCATCTCGTGCATGCTGTAATACATATTCCTCTGTTCTTTTCTGTGTCAATGATTCTTCTGTCTCACTGTCTTCCTGTTCCTGTATTATATTGTATTCCTTAAAGAAAGGGCTCGTTATCTCTCTTTGTATTGGTGTTAGACTGATTTGTTCCCCTCCTATTATTGTTGTACCATCTTCCCCTTCATCTGTGCTATATGTCTTACTAGTTGTTGGAGTTCTGTCTTTCTCGTTTTCTGTCCCTTCCCTCTTTCTCCCTAGTCGTCTTCTTTCTATAAATAACTTCCTAACTACTGTCTCTAAATGTCCCCCCTCTCCGAGGTTATGACTTAGAGGTGTGCCACTATCGGTGGCTGTGATCAGTTCTCCCTTTGTCTCCCCATCTACTTCTTCTCCTTCTCTCTCGCTGTATATACGTTCTGTAACTTTTACTATCGGAGTCTGTTCGTCTTGGTCTTTTTCTGTTTCTTCTTCTCTCTCCAACTCTTCCCCTTCCCCTTCTGTGCTCTCCTCTTCTCCTTCCACTCGTTCCTCTTCTGTCTTACTTTCTCCTCCTTCTTCT
This sequence comes from Harmothoe impar, assembly GCA_947462335.1. NCBI lineage: Eukaryota > Metazoa > Annelida > Polychaeta > Phyllodocida > Polynoidae > Harmothoe > Harmothoe impar. The sequence continues at coordinate 10,336,984 of OX381707.1, read as the reverse complement.
CCTTCCTCCTCTGGTTCTTCCTGTTCTAGTTCTCCAGCTTCCGATGCTTCTTCTTCTTTTTCCTTTTCCTCTTCCTTTTCTGATTCTTTGTTCTCCCCTTTTCCCTCGCCCTCCCCTTCTTCTACTGTTCTGTTCTGTGGTTCTCTGTTCTCTTGGTTTTCTGTTTCTCCCCCCACCTCTAAGTCATTGTCAGCTGCTCCAACCGTGGCCCCGTGGGCCCCTCGCCGCTGCCCGTTTTCCACCTGTTCTTGTTCACTGTTTCTTACTGTGGGTGGTCCAGGTGATGTCCTGTCAGTTTCCTTATGTATTGGCCGGCACAGTACCGCCGACAGTCCTGGGTAGGGTGTTGCTCCCGTTGGTATAGGCCTTACCTCGGGTAGCTCTTCCCTTTCACCTGGCCGGGATGTGTGTGGTTTTTCCTTTTTCTTTCCTGTCTTAATTGTCACCTCTCTTCTGTTCCTATATCCTAGGCTTATCTCTTCTACCGCCCCTGACGATCTTAGCCCCGTCCTGGGTTGATCAGTCCCCTGTCGGAGGCTTCTTTCATCAATCTCTTCTTCTGTTGATTCTTCCTCCTCTCCTTCTGTGTCTATAAATTGTATATCCTCCTCTCTGTTTGTGTTCCTATGTACTTGATTCGTTAGCCCTATGTGTACTTTACTGCTGTGTCCTGTGTGCTCTATACCCTGCTCACCCCCTCCGGGCGCCCCCCATGGCAGCGAGCCGCTGGGCGGTACGGGGAATGGCGTCAGAGACATGAAAGTCCATCTCAGCCAAACCAGAGTAAACCACCATCTGGGCTATTGTTAATGTCCTATATAAACATAGCGTTTTAGTATACTTAAATGGGGTCCAACATTCGCCTTCTACGCTCTTACTCTATGGGGTAAACTAGTCAGAGGTAGGCTTCCGCCCAAGGATAACGCAAGGGTAGTGAGATCCAGCTTTATTTGATGTTGTGGATGTTATAGTATATATAGAGCACTTTCACAGGTTTATATTATAATCACAGCCTTCCCTTCATATATATAGAGATATGTACATCATTTCTAGCATTTAGCTCCAGGGCTTGCATTGATAATTATACGCGACGGCCTTAGTCAAGGCAAAGTATACATATAAATATCCAGCAGGAATCCTTTATGGAATCCAGAATGTATAAGTCTCCACGCAGTCAACCAATAAATACTTTCAACCTGCTTTCAATTAGGTTATTATATGTCCATATCATAATCATCAACATGTTTCGAAGACGACCTCATACGCTTCTCTATGATACCGATGGACCTGATATCGGTTTACGAGAACACAGGTGCAATCTAAGGGTTACTCTCCGGTCACCACTATGGATCCGGGGTATACACATACTATCAGTTTCCAATTCATCAGGTCGGCCAGCCTATACAACTGACTCTCCAGTTCCATGCTTATAAAACCGGTATACTGTATCACTAACTCCATGGTTCTCTCCAGAATATAGGACTCCAGGTTAGCATGTGAATAGAACATTCAATATACAATTCCGGTGACAATGTCGATATACCATATCTCCAATTGAAACGTTATACATAAATGCACAGATTCCAATGATCCATATTTCCCAACGTTTAGATCCCAAGACTGTTGTTAGTCACTGTTAAACCGATGTTAAACCTTTAGAACCACACACATACTCCTCGGGAGTTACTCAGTGCCATCTGGTGCTCTCGATCGTACTCCCCAAACGTTCACTGACAACTGACTGCGCTTTCCTTTCCCCCCTAGGCTTATACTTGTTTCTTTTACTTTATTTCAGCTTCCCTTCATGACCGCACCCAGCACTTATTGATTGCCCGTCAGCGTCATCTCTCATCTCTATTGATTGGCCATTAGGCGGCCCTACTCAAGACCATCCTGGATAAATTAGGCATGGGATGGTCGCGGCCATGTCGTGCCCGGGGCCGGCCCTCAGCCTGTGTCGTCGCCTACCCCCTATGCTGCTCTCGAGGCCCTAGTGATCGCCTCCTTCACCAGCTACCCCACCTGCTGCCCTTGAGGCCCTGGTTAACCGCCTCCTTCGCTGCCTACCCCACCTGCTGTTCTCGAAGACCCCGGCCACGGCCATCCTGGCTCCATGGATTCTAACCCCGACGCATAGCCCCATTTGCCTGTACTACTTGCCCCCATCGCCGAGGCCGCGTTCCCCATTCGCCGTTCGTCTTCCCGATCCTAGCTTATCTCCTGACCTGGATTTTATACCGTTGTTATCTTTCCCACCAGCTGTGTCAGCCCGGATCCTAGTTTATTTGTTGCTTTCCTGCTCGGGCTCTAGGCCCTGGCCACAGAGCTGAATATATTTAGTCCATATAACTTTTGACTCTTATTGTGGCCAAGTCTACCATTACAGGACCTTATAACATTATATATACATGTTCCTTATATTCGTTATTTACTGCGTGGCCCGCGTACTGGGCTTGTCCGATTTACATGTGACTTAATGTATGCGACGACTTTCTTTTCTCTTATTATATTAATCTCACTGTACTTGTATCTTAAAGTGTACTGTTTCTCCCCACTTATTCAATGTATATCTACTATACCCATACATATTCATACATATATATGCACAGTTTCGCCCGTTCCCTTATGTTATATTATACATTATTTATCAATCAATAAATATATCCTCCAAACCTTTTTTGCTCTTCTTTAGTTTTCCACTATAACCCACTACCCTTAAAAAGTCTAAGTAACTGTCTCATCTTAGACTTCATGGACAGCCAAATGTCAGGTCAACTAGGATGGATTTCTCTATTCTCAAACACTTTATGCCTCTAACATGGAGCAGGCACAAAGGAGAAAGTCTTTTTGATATGGATGTGTCATTGGTTAGTTGTCAAATGCCATAGTATTAGAGTATTATGGCATTTCCTCAGACATGATGAGTTAGAGATACAAATGAGTATTTTCATTTTATGCCTCTACTACTCACTAGATGGCGTGGCAATTGGATCCCCCCTCCTATGTGTGTAGCATAGTGTGCACGCAGACCTGTTCTAACTTGTACCATGGAGTGTACAGTAGTCTACTATACACTCCATGCTTGTACACACACTCAGGGGGGGGGGGGCTACCGTGTGTTTGCCTACCTGGACATATGTCGGGTGCAGTATAGGAACCAGCCCAATTCCGGAATTGCCCAGGTACAATTCCGGAACTGCGCAGGGCAATTCCGGAATTGCTCCCTACTTACATTGGGCAGTTTCAGAATTCCTAGCTGTTCTACACATATAATATTAGATATATGTGTCAATGCTGTTTGAGTATGATGTGCCACACCTTGGAGGTGTAATAACATTCAGTAGGAAGTCCCCATACATCTAACACCTCACTGTAGGTGTGAATAAGGTGTGGCTGTAATCCCTCTTGTGTGATAAAGCAATGGGAGTTCAGTTGCCTGTAACCCAACAAAGAGCTAATTAATACTGTAACAATTCTCGGCAAATATTTTTCTACCCTACCTTTCTCTTTGTGCCATGCACTAACTTATTTCATTACACTTGTTATTGAGATAGGAAAGTTCCGATATTGCGCAAATTCCGATATTGCGCGTGACATATATACCCGGGGGGGGGGGGGGGGTGCTACTGTGCGTAGGTACTCAAAAGATATATACTAGGGTTGGGGGGGGGGGGGGTATGCCGGCCCTCCCACTGGAGGGAAACACATGCATAACACTGTCCAATAGATGTGGGACACTGAGAATTCAATGCAGAGATGACAGCAATGGCAGTTAGGGGAATTAGCTTTTATAGGTTTAGTAGGAGACAATCTAAAATATTTCTTTCACCAAAAAGCACTGATGCTCTAATATACTCCACTTGTTATTTTTATACACCATATATTGAACCAGTGTCCTTGCAAACGTGCCGGACACCGGCTATAGCCGGCTAAAATACTGCTCTACTTGTCCTACTGCCAGTCTAAATGACTTGGCTACATCTCAGTTTTTATGGCTTGTAAATCGGACCATTATTAAGGTTTCTAGAGAATGTTTCAATAGGAATATACAGGAAAGCTGCATTCATTCCATGTCAATTATTGTTTTATAGAATCTTTAAGGGGATATGAAAAAAGTGCCCTCAGGTATCCGGGCCAACAAAATGTAAGCCGGCCCTGTGAAATAAAAGATCTGCAGGACCGAATGTCCTGCATGGCGAAAAGGTTTTCACAGAGACTGTTGAACTGTTTAATCCCAGTTATAGCTCCAATGGAACTACCTTTCACCTCAGAGGTTATGTACCATATTCTACAGCTCACGGTCGAAGAGGTTTTACATCACATAATCTGTCAGCCAAACTTGGATTCTGTTGTACCAGTATTGCTGTAAAGGTTTAAGTTACATAGGTAACTCGGCTATATCAACAACTAAAGTAGCTTTATTTCAAGATATATATATATATACATGCACAGACAATGGTAAATAGATGTACTATCATAACAGCATTAGACAATACTAGTGATATTCATGTGATTGTGAATGCATAAACATATTTATAGAATGTATATTTGTAAAAACATTACCACCAAATACATTTAAGTATTACTATCCATCCATTTTGCATTACTCATGTTACTCCTTACATTGCAATACCAATAATAATGTCAAACATTATATAATCAGCCTGTTTATTATGTCATGTATCATGTCCTCATATTTGATTCATTCACAGCATACCCAGAAGCCGAGTGAAAATATACCGCCATGCTTACTTATTACCAAGTTGACAAATACTGTGTTTATGAACATCACTTAGTGACAATAAACGCAATATAAACTCAAAAAGTGTAACTAATAGTGGTCTCCTACTGCTATATTGTCTCCTCCTACGGTGTCTGCTTGTCTGGGACTCTGTAGGGGTTCTCCTCCAGCCCACCTGGGGGCACTGCAGGCAGTGTCACCTGTATGAGATCTCTCCAGTGCGCTAACCACATGATAACACAGGTGGCTTGTAGAGGAGGTGGGAAGCGACCTGACAAGGTGTGGAGAAAAAGGGAACTCAAACGTCTAGGCCCCATGGACCAAACCAGAACAGGTCATTCATAAATTCCTCATACCATAACAGTACTACACATATATGTGGCAATTAGGCCAAAAAAGGGTATGTCTGAAACCCTAAGGTTAGCTTACTTTGAACATGTCCCACATACTTATTAGTGGAGGTATATTCAACATGTTGCTGGAAATGAATAGCCAGATGTGTGATGTCCAATAAGCAGACTTGAGACCCAGAGGAGACACACTGTCTTCGGATGAAACTCATATATGTTCAACTACACATATGAAGTATCTATCGGCCCTGCCCCACAGAACTTGTATTCACATTTAGTTCCTCTGACTACCACAAGGGGTCAGTAGTGTGCTGCTGAAGCCTTCATTTGGTTCCCTGTGCCTTATCACACACGGCACAGAGAACTGGTTACACATCGTTTTCCCTCCAGACGTCAGGGCACCTCCCACCTCCTCTGGGTGGCTTGGGGAAGGTTCAGCCAGTTTTTGTACTCCATGTCAGTTTCTTGTGAGAAACATTGTATGTAACATCCATATTGTCTATTATCCTTTGAATTTATGAAAAGCTTTGCTGTGCTGCCTGACATCTTTGTGTAAGGTGTCTTGTAGATGTTCTCCTGTTGTGACATGTAAAGACATGGCCCAATGTCCGCCTAAAGAATGACCCAGTTACACAGTACAGTACAAAGTTAATTGCTATGGTTTATGAGATCCATTCTTTCTAATATCATAAATGAGAGTGTGCCCCTCTTAATGAAATGTGTCTGAAGAAGCTTTGATGCCTCGTCCATCAACGATCCCGGTAAGGTACTATGAAAACAATACATACTGCAAACATTGTAATGGTAAGACTCTTAGTAGCTGCAGTAGATTTCCCCTGCTGACTGGCCTGATTAATAATTCTGAACCTTCCCGGGGAAATTACCTTTCTCATCATTATAATATTCAGGACTATGATTATTGCGGAAGGTATCAGAGTGTATATAAGTATAATGCTTATTCTAAATATGGTCTTAGCAACTGAAGCTCCAGTAGAGTGACATTTATACACAGCTCCATTCTTAGTGATGTAGCTAATGAATACCACTGGTACAGTAATAAGACAACTTAAAACAATAACAATTAAAATAGCCGATATGACCTTCTTCTTAGTACAATAGATGTGCACCCTCAAAGGCCAGAATATAGCAATGGTTCGTTCAATTGAAATCAATACATTGAACCAGGAGGAAAGATGGGAAAGGTATAATCCAAGAAAGAGACTATACGACAGCACCATACTGAAGAATAGAGGGGAAATATACTGTACAAAATGGTAGTGTGTACGACACCAGTCAGCAATGTTAAAGTATCTGCAACAGCGAGGGCCAGAAGCAGGATCATGAAGACAGAGGTCCTCATCAGGGAGCCATACACAATCACAATGATGGTTCCTATCACACTTATTGTCAGAGAGATAATGTAGGATAATGAGGGTGACTCTCCTGGGCTATATGAAGAATCTGAATGGTTTCCACTGATATTATTGAAGTATACCTATAGTATCCTGTATAAATGTTTGGTTTTCCTTGGTCTTTTCCTAACTAGCTACATCGCTGTATGCTTGAACTATAAGACTGACAATACCCAAATGAGTACTCCTAATGAAGTCCAGAATTCAGTTGATGTTTTGTCAATGTGCTTCATGCACTCTAATAGACTGCAATAAATATGTCCATAGATAGTAGATAGCCTTTAATGTCATGTATTATGCACCTCCTCTCTTTCCTGCAAACTGTGCACACCAAATGAGATAAGACCAGGGTTGCTGGCGATGTGGCAGACCAGGCTGAGACCAGAGGAGGGAGAGCAGAGTCATTTAGTGCGAGGGTAGCAACAACACTGAAATAAAGATAAAGTTCTGGATGACAGTGAAAATCAGCTTACGGTGATGTTTCAACCTCAATATGGTCCAATTGGCCACTGTAAACTTTCAGGTAGAAGCTACAGAGTACAAGTGCAGCAATATGATTCTCCCAAGGTGATGGAGGGGCTTACAATTATGATGGCATTAGGTTCTAGAGTATTAGGGATGACTTATACAAGGATTGATCTAATATGTGAGAATGCATAGTATTTGCAACAATGAAGCATTCCACCTGCATAACAATATCAACCATCTTGGATTTTTGAGGGGTTAGGTTAAAAAGAATTCTTAAAGGTTACCAGTTTGCATAATATCAGGGGAAAATTTCCCTATGGTATGAAAATGGACAAATTGCCCCAAACTAGTATTCAATGGTTGTCATTAAAGGCCCAAATCCTGGTACTCCTACACCCCCGCCCATGTAGCATGGGCAGGGGTTTAATGGATATGACAGTAGTCATTGTTGGCAAGGCTATTCACTTATACTGATTGGAAATCCCCGGTCACCCATCCCTCTCTCTATGCCACTGTGTGTGTGCCCATACATCAGGGAGATAGGCACACATGGCAATATTTACCTCCATTAGAGAATGACTTTTGGTGAATGTTTGGCTAATGGCGGCCATCATTAATGACCTTTGTGTGTTCACAAACAGTCCGCTATTAGGGTAAAGGCACTCATTTCGGACGCTCCTGCACACTAGAAAGATGTTCACCTTTAGTTGTTATAATTGACACCCTAAATGAACACTAATTCTAATTTCTGATGAACCATTTGACATGACATATCTGAGAGTTTTTATTCCTGAGATATTTGCAAACAATTAAATCTTCTAAGTATAAATAAATCTCCATCTAATATGTCCATTTTAAAAGGTTAAACTGCACCTTCGTGTTTCTTGACATAGATGCTCACAAGAAATATATACTACATTTCTATTATTAGGCACATGAATTATATAACTATAATAGGAAAACTAGAACAAACATAACAAGGAAACCAAATTTCCCATGTCATCATAAATTTTATGTTGAAAATATAGCAAGAAACACCCCATGTTTAAACAGTAATAGAAGCATATGAGAAGGGAGTTATATGTGGTCTGATGTGTTTGTTAGAAAGAAGAATACCCGGATTTTAATTCTAATTGGCATTATATGTGAGTTGTGTATATTGATTTTGCAATTCAAAGTCAATGGTGTCCAACTCAAGGTGTCTGTCCGACTCAGGGTTCCTTTACCCTAGTATTACGGAAATACCACACCCCAGTTGTTGTCCTTGCTTCTTTATATCATGGTGCATACAATGACCACTATCCTCGAAGCTGCAGGCTGAGTGGGATGCGTCCCCAGCCTCACCGAGGGGGGGATGATACCAAAATATCCTCTAGCTATGGGCCTTTGTCAATGTATCCAGTGGTGGATCCAGGTTTGTTTGGGAGAGGCCAAACCTGGCCAAGCCAGGGTGAATTTCTATTGCCCTGGGCCCGAACACTGCAAGCGAAGCACTGAGGTAAAATTAGTGGGGTTTGGGGGTATGCCTTCAAATGGTGTTTTTTGACGTAGCCTCTCCTACTTGGTTTGGGATATACCTTTTTTCAAAGAAAAGATAGGTAATAAAGAAATCTAGGGAATAGAGAAGTTAAATGTATTCAGATACATTTTCCCACACCTGGTACTATTAAGAAGGGAAAAATTGCAGGGTGGGGGCTCAAATCTGTATGCTATAGGAATTAGGATGGGCCCACCACCCTGCCAGTTTCCCATCTTGCCTTTCCCCCCGCCTTCTTTTTCTCCCCCCCCCCCCCCCCAACTATGTAGCATTGTTTATTTCCTAGTGCCCACACCCAGCATCAAAAGACGATTTAAACTATGTTCTCTGTTTTCAAAGTTACCCTCTTATCCACTTATTTGGGGTAAAAAAAAAGAAACCTATGCTAAAAAAAGGTGAACTTTCTGAGGCCTAAAAATAACCTTTAATACTGTGAAAGTACCTATTTTCACGGTTGTAAATTTCCGATTGTTTGCTCATAGAGGCAAGTGCTGCACATATATCACTGCATTTGCTTGTACACATGTCTTTGTCTATTTCTTGACCTATCTAAACTCTCAACTTTGATCTTTCATCTAGGTACCAAACACACGCTTTGCTCCTTCCGAATTCATTAAGTATTTTGAATCATGAAATAATTTTCAAAAATGTTCAGGAATGTGGAGTACAATATCATGGAGTATAACATCTAATCATATAATAATACAAGTTATTTTCTTTCTTTTAGTATACCTACATAGAGATGTTTTTTAAAAATGTTAGAACAGTGCAACTATATAGCGGAAATGCAGATAATGAATTCCTGGGCAGATTACAACCTAGGAGTGCCGTGCTGCGCACTCATGCGCACCGTGCAATACGGACACCCAAACTCTTCGTCGTACATCCAGTTGTATCTTTACTCGTTCATTTTTATGTTATTATCTCTTCTAATTTGCCTTGCCATTTCTAGTAAATCAGGTTGACTTTCTGTGACCTGTACAATACTTTAACATATTTTCATTTCTCTTGTGTATGGCTTCAGAGATATCCCTTTTCATCCAAGGTTTATTTCTGTCCTTAAAGCTCATATTATTAAAAGGGCAATAAACAATTTTGGGGTCATTGGAGAGACACCAATACAACAAGCCAGCGCATTCCATGCAGGGTGACGGCTGGTCTACTTCAAAGGGCAGGGCTCCCCCTAGAATGGGTCATATCGACCCCTTGTGTCACCATCATTGATTACATCATGTATTACCCATACTGCACAGGGCAGCACAGCTCCCTACTGGCTGACCGTGTACCATAACACTACTGTAAATATATTGCATAACTAATCAATCAATCAATTCATTACACATTTGCCATTCATGTGACCTTCTCTTGTCCACCCGTCTGTGCCTATACTTAAGGCCTGAGCCAAGAGGAGGAGGAAGGCAGAGACCATCCAGGAACTGGTGCACTTATATTAATACTGACATTAATAAAGTCACTACAGTTATTATATCTTGACGTCTGACTCCAATTTTATTGAAGTAGCAGAGATTCAGCGGCTACAATTATCTGTACACTTTCAGTTTTTGATTTTCGAGTAGAATCTAGCAAAAAAACAGCAGTAATCTGCATGTGGCAGTGTTGTCTGCTTTTAAATATCAATTGCAGTCTTTTCGTCCATCTTATGAGGATGTAATGCCAATTCAAAGCCCTTGTGTGCCATCTTTTTGGTTGTTTCTGATACACTTTGCTCTAAATTGAGACTCTATCAATACTCCCAGATCCCATTTCCCCTCACTTCCTCTAGACATTGTCCATATAGGTAGAGCTCCGGTCTCGGTACAGTCCTTAGCTTCTGTGAGGAGGTGAACTACATGCTTGGATGCCTCCTGTTATTCACCCAAAATGTTATGTTGCAGTGGATACCCACTCTGTTTTTCACCCTAAATTCTATATGAGGCTTTCTTTCACTGTGGAACATTGCTGTGTCCTAGGTCTTCGGGATATTCTCTTATTGTGACATGTAAAGAGACGGACCAGTGTCTGTCTAAAGGTGGACCCAGTCACACAGTACAGCACAAAGTTAATGCTATGGTTTACAAGATACATTCTTTCTAATATTAGAAAAGATAAAGTGTCCCTGTTAATGAAATTTTTCTGAGGAATCCTTGATATCTCATCCATCAATGATCCCGGTAATGTTGTCACTATGAAAACAAAACATACTGCAAACATTGTCAGCGTCATGCTCTTAGTAGCTGCAGCAGATTTCCCCTGCTGATCTATCTGGTGTTTCATGCTGAACTTACGCTGGGAATATACCCTTTTTATCATGAGACTATTTAGGATTACAATTACTAAGGAAGGTATCAAACTGTATGCAAGTAAGTTACTCATTTTAAATATGGCTATGGCCACTGAGGCATCTCCCACTGTGACACACTCATTGATATTACTAATGAGAAATAATGGTACCTCTTTGAGACAAACTAAAATGATAACAACTAAGATAGCAGATATAACATTCCTCTTAGTACAATAGATATGCACCCTCAATGGCCACAATATAGCAATGGTCCGTTCAGCTGAAATCAATACAATGAACCAGGAGGAAACAATGGGAAAGGAATAATCCAAGAAGGAGACTATACGGCAGCACCATACTGAAGAAGGAAGTATAGTGCATTGGTTTAAGACACCAGTCAGTAATGTTAAAGTGTCTGCAACAGCGAGGGCCAGAAGCAGAATCATAAAGCCAGAGGTCCTCATGAGGGAGCCATACACAATCACAATGATGATGAGACTGTTCAGTATTATTCCTATCACACTTATTGTCAGAGAAATGATGTAGTATCCTGGGCTATATGAAGAATCTGAATAATTTCCAGTGATATTATCAAAGTATATATTATCCTCCACAAATGTTTGGTTTTCCATAGTCCTTTCCCAACTGGGTCACTTAAATAGGTATAAGCCTGACAATACCTCTGAATAGGATCCTGCTAATAAAAGTTGAGAATTAAGATATTCCAGCTGATGTGTTATCACTAAGATGTCCATACTCTAGTTGATGTAAGCGTTGACACAAAATATCCATACCATAAATAGCCTGGTATGTTCTAAATATGCTATGCACCTCCTCTCCTTGTGCACACTGGATGATATAGGACTGGGGTTGGTGGAGATATGGCAGGACAGCCTCACGCCGAAGGTAGAAGTTAGGAGTGAGGGTAGAGTCATTTAATGCCAGGTTAAGGGGGGGGGGGGGGGTGGTAGTTATGAGGAGGGTAGCAACTGCACTTAAATGAAGATGTTCTGGTTGGCACGGAAAAACTTTATCAATATGGCGTTGAGGGGCTGTTTCGACATGAATATTGTCCAATTGACTACTGTAAATTTCAAGAAATAGCCAGATTGTACAATAGTCAGAACTCTAGTGCAGCTAATAGGATTCTCCCAAGTTGGGGATGGAGCTAAGACAATGGCATTAAGAAGTATACTGGAGTATTTAAGTACCCATAAACAGGCCCCATGTATGGCCCACAGTATCTGGCTGTGACTTCTCACAGCTTACCACTACAGGTTCACAGATGTCAGGAAGAAATTTCCCATACTGAGCAAAATGCTTGTCCTAAGGGAGTGGTCAAAAAATCTTTGGTCCCCCCCACAGGAGGCATCGAAATTTCTTTGATCCCCCCTCAGGCAAATTGAGCGTAGCCAACCCCTCTGAGCTATAGCGCAGGCTTTTTCACTAATAAGGGGTGCATTTTATTTGGTCCCCCCCTCAAGAGGGGTCCACATTTTTTTGGTCCCCCCCCGAATCCCCCCGCCCACCACCCCCGTTGTTAAAAAATGACCACTCCCTTAAAGTCCTGGCTATAGAGCAGGCAGGAGCTTAATGGATATTTAGGGTAGTCATTCTGGGCAGGACAATTCTCATTGTGTGGAAATCATTAACCATGGCAACAGTGCAGGCAGACATGATTGATTATCAAATACCAGACTGTCAGTGTGTGGTCTGAATCTACTATACTGTAAAACCTCTCATATTAGCCGCACCCTGACTTTGGACCGATCCTATAAGCCGCACTGGTGGTCTGATTATGGTGACTTTAGTACTGTATCATAGTAGCAAAAGCTCGCATATAAGCCGCACCCTGACTATGGGTCAATCCTATAAGCTGCACCGCCGATCTCATTCGCGTACTAGCTGCGGCTTATATGTGAGGTTTTACGGTATGGTCAGCAGCCATGCAGACAGGATGTTCATAATCGGGTAGGGGGTTGGGCTAGAAGTTTCCTTTATAGGTGGCTGCTAACCTTTACCCCTCATAAACTAATAGGAACATCAGGCAACTATATAAAAGTTACAGACCTGAGGAAATCCTCATATCTCTCATTGTGGCAGGTTCCCTTCTATCTTTTTAGCGAAAGTGCTAGAGAATACAAAATATCAGCTTTATTTGCTATGATTGACAAGCATCACTTTCGTACAATCGCATTCTCATTATTGCAGTGAGGCTTGTTACACTGTATGCTGCAACTACCAGTGGTGAGTCATGTGACCTATTTAAAGTTGGACAGCAAGTGGAAAGTTAATACCCACAGTTTCCTGCAGTACGATAATGAGTGGGTCTCAGCAAACATGCAATAATGATCCATCTAGGTGATCCATCTAACCAGCCAAGCAGAAAGGATGCTCCACCACTTGGAGCCTCCTCTCTGTGAGTGGCTCATACACTTACCATATTTTCCCGCTCATAAGCCCAGGCTTGTATTGATTTCAAGTGATATGTTGACCAGGCTTATAAATGGGGCAGGCTTATAAACGGAGCGTGCTTATGATATTTTGCAAGGGGAATTTATCTGACATCCAGTCCTATTTTCTGATTAATTCTGTATTTTTTTGCTATAAATCTTGAGAACCTCATCAAAATATAACCTGATCGCCTTCATAAATATGTTTTCAAAGTTTATGAATTTAACTGGGATTTATATAACCGCAAGAAGTATGTGAATACTCCAATTATATGCAAAATTATGACCAGATAAGTGTTACCTGATGACTTTTGAGTCCTTGACCCGGCTTATAAACGGGGCAGGCTTATATTCGGGGCCGGCTTATAAACAGGGAAATACGGTATACTGATTGGATATCATTACCACTGTCTGTGTGCTAATCCATTATAGAGACGTGGACGTACATATTGGATATCCTCGGTCTATGTGTTTACACATGGGTTTGGAGTATTGACCCTGACCAACCCACGATACCAAGATGGCGATATTCCCAATGTTGGACCAATGCTGCAATGGTTGGTATAAAGATTGCAATAGTTATGTGCATTGTCCCGATGTAGACTTATTTATACTGTCTCAAGAGCCTCCCCCCCCTCATTCACTATGAGTCCCTCTATGACCCCCCCCCCCACACACACACACACCTTGTGTCCAGGCTCCATGCCTGCAGCAGCCTCAGCAGCTGTGTTACGGTAGGGTTACACACAGGCTGCAGGATCACATGCAAATACCGGATAGCTCTCCCAGGTGCGCGGACAAACATTTAGAGCGTTATCTTAATTGCGTTATTAATATGATCTTGGCTGTGTCTTACGACCTTGGGCCAATGTTTTTGTCTCTGACTGGGTGCCAGCTCTGACCGGGTGCCAGCTCTGACCGGGTGCCAGCTCTGACCGGGTGCCAGCTCTGACTGGGTGCCAGCTCTGACCGGCCTGAATAAAAACGGGATATTTAGGGCAGATGATGATAAAAATGGGCAACTAATGACTAGTTTAAAGAGTTATAACATCCATTAACCTTTTCAGCAAAATTCTATCTCCATCTGCCCTAAATAACCCGCGTTGTACCAGTCCAGACATGGTGGCGGTCAAAAGGAGTCAGATGATTCCATGGTCTAGAGGTTGGACACTCGCTTGGCAAGCGCGGGGACCCGGGTGCGAATCCCGGTAGAATCTGATCTTTTCGGGCGACCATTACACTATCTTAAAAGCATTACTAAGCAAATGAAGATGGCGCCACTAGCAGTGATAAGCCTACAAAGTCCATTGTAGGATAGGCTAGTAAACTAGTATGTAAGGGGACAAAACAGGACCAAATTTATTTAACCCTCTCACTGCTAGCAGGCCGCTTAAGCGGCCAGAGCATCTAACCTACTAAGCTAAATAAAAGAAATATTACTCTAAATTGATGAAAATATTTTCTTACAAGTTCTATTCAAAGCACCCCATGTTTGGTACCGTAGTAAAGCTCATGATATCCTCTGTCACATCCCACATTCCATTTGTGTTCATTTTAAAATCTTGGCAAAAGTGTAGAGAAATCTGGCAGTGAACTGTAGCTGATGCCATGGCTGGGTGAGCATGACCTATAGTTGATGCCATGGTTGGGAGAGCATTGAGTATAATTCTATTGCAATTAGCAAACCCTCCCTAGGGAAAATTTCTGCAAAATAATGCTTGCATAAACATATGCATTGAGGACTGGTAATAGTCTAAGTCACTGGGTACCACGTGAAAATGGCCAATTAGTTGCCATTCCAGCTAGCTAGCAGAGATACTGTTACATTGATATCAGTTTGTATCAGGGTAATTGCCTTATCCTAATTAGTCATTTTCTTTTCATTATTATCCATGCTCTGTCCTGTTGTTTTTATTCATGATTATGTCTGGACTTGAAAAGGTGATGTCACACAGACCCTGACACCAGTCCCCCACCCCATGTCACTTATTGTCACTAAACCCAAAGACCCACCCACCCCCTAGCAGGTGACGTCATTTGTGAACGTTCCCTTATAGACAGGCTGCACGATCAAACAGGGTGGTCAGCGGCTCCTGGTTCTGAGTCTACTGTAATGTGCAGCGGCTCCCCCCGGTTACGGCATCAGGGGGAGTCTAGATGGGGGGTCCCCCCCTGTCAAATGTCGAATTTAAGAAATGGCCATGTCATGTCACTTAAAATTCCCATGTCCCATGTTGCCCTTAAGAACCTGCCATGTCCCATGTCGATTTTAGGAAATACCCCATGTCATGTCACTAACATTTTTCCTCATGTCACTAAGCTCCATGTCACATGTCGATTTTAAGAAATGGTCATGTCGCCGAGTCGATTTTTTAGCCATCTACCCCCACATCAGGAGCTGCTCTGTGTGGGTGGGTGTTGGGTGTGTGTGTGGATAGAGACCGGCGTGAGAACATGCCGCGTGTACCGGGTGTGAATAACACTGTATGTGCGCTGATCCATTGGGGATCCAATCATTCAGAATGTCAATATTTAACTTTGACCCAACATGGCGACCAATAGTTTATATGAAGGTTGTATTAGGGTAATTTGAGGGTGCTGAATCTGATTATGCCATGTCTACAGCTGTCTCTAGGTCGAATTAAGGTCAAATTCAAGGTCAACGGTCACAATCTGCTATCAGCTATATCATATATATATATATGAATCATTACTTGACTGACTATGGTTGACCTTGATTGGTTCAAGGTCATTTTAGACAGTTTCAAACATAGAAAACTGTTCCAATTCTCAATTTTCTCCCTTACAATATGTCTAATTACGTGCAGGCAATGGATTATATATGCCTATATTGACAAGGTCATCCATCTAATCTAGTGCTCATATATTAGCCGCTGCTAATGAATAAATGGTTAAATCATCCTATTACCAGTTTATATCTGAAATTAAAGAGCTAATTCTCAAAATAGTTTCATCAAGTCTGCACATGTGAATTCTCAGTGCTGATACTTCTGCTGATGTATTTAGAACTTTACTCTGCATATAGAACTTTAATCTGACATAGTTTTATTGTGCCAAATGACATTTAACAAGAATTGCGGTTGTCGCCGCCTAAAAAAATGCCTCAGGCATTTTTATACACGGCAACAACCGCAATTCTTGCATTTGAAGGAACATAATATCTACATGGTTGGTTTATTTGTAGGGGACCCATTCAAGACACCATATAAACAGGGCGGGAGGATCATATAATTGACAGATGTGACACAACAGGGGAAAACGTGCCATTACAGGGATTTAGTGTAATATGTGGCCACCAGTGCAGCAGCATTAATAGAACCATTGAATTCCTTTGGTCCATGTTAGGGGGGTAGGTACAATTATAATCAGCCTCAGGAGCATGGAAATGGGTGTTGCTAGGCAGATAAACAATTAGAATAGCTGTTGCTAGGCAACCAGCTGTCTTAGCAACAAACCAATAGAACCATTGAATTCCTTGGGTCCATGTTAGGGGGGGTAGGTACAATTATAATCAGCCTCAGGAGCATGGAAATGGGTGTTGCTAGGCAGATAAACAATAAGAATAGCTGTTGCTAGGCAGCCAGCTGTCTTAGCAATAAACCAATAGAACCATTGAATTCCTTGGGTCCATGTTAGGGGGGGTAGGTACGATTATAATCAGCCTCAGGAGCATGGAAATGGGTGTTGCTAGGCAGATAAACAATAAGAATAGCTGTTGCTAGGCAGCCAGCTGTCTTAGCAATAAACCAATAGAACCATTAAATTCCTCGGGTCCATGTTAGGGGGGGTAGGTAGGATTTTAATCAGCCACAGGAGCATGGAAATGGGTGTTGCTAGGCAGATAAACAATTAGAATAGCTGTTGCTAGGCAACCAGCTGTCTTAGCAACAAACTAATAGAACCATTGAATTCCTTGGGTCCATGTTAGGGGGGGTAGGTACAATTATAATCAGCCTCAGGAGCATGGAAATGGGTGTTGCTAGGCAGATAAATAATAAGAAAAGCTGTTGCTAGGCAACCAGCTGTCTTAGCAACAAACTAATAGAACCATTGAATTCCTTGGGTCCATGTTAGGGGGGGGAGGTACGATTATAATCAACCTCAGGAGCATGGAAATGGGTGTTGCTAGGCAGATAAACAATAAGAAAAGCTGTTGCTAGGCAACCAGCTGTCTAAGCAACAAACCAATAGAACCATTGAATTCCTTGGGTCCATGTTAGGGGGGTAGGTACGATTATAATCAACCTCAGGAGCATTGAAATGGGTGTTGCTAGGCAGATAAACAATTAGAATAGCTGTTGCTAGGCAACCAGTTGTCTTAGCAACAACACAATAGAACCATTGAATTCCTTTGGTCCATGTTAGGGGGGGTAGGTACAATTATAATCAACCTCAGGAGCATGGAAATGTGTGTTGCTAGGCAGATACACAATTAGAACAGCTGTTGCTAGGCAACCAGCTGTCTTAGCAATAAACCAATAGAACCATTGAATTCCTTGGGTCCATGTTAGGGGGTACAGGTATGCTTATGATCAACCTCAGGATCGAAGGTTGATTAATATTAATTTTATCGTTATATGCATAAATTTGTGTTGTGACACCTTAAAACAAAATGGCGGCGGTGTCGCATCTGAGAAGTCGTCCATCTGAGAAGTCGCTACCGGAAGTTCAACTTACTAATTAATAGTCTCTATTTGTCCAATAGATGGATATACGGCGTAGGGCATTATCCTTAGGGTTGTGGTTTTCCACCTTTAATAGAAGAGAGGGATATTATCCTGGATTTAATTGTTTCAAAAAAATGATTTATTTTAAATGATATATGTGGCCCCCATTGACTTTAGCCTGGGCGCGGAATTCTCACATAGAGCGACTTCTCAGATGCGACAGCACCCCTTAAAACAAAATGGCGGCACCCGTACTGACTTCCTGTCAAATGAAAACAATATAATGCCTCAACCTGGTAGTTCGCAAGCTCACCACCAGGGCCCCTCCGGGGCCTTTTCGGCCTTAAAAAAGGTCATGGTAAAATATGTCAAAAGGAAAATACTGCTATCTAAGTACTGTCAATATTACAGAGGAACTCAGGCAAGGGGGGGTGATATATTGATATAAGTAGACAAATGTGTTTTTTTCGTCTTATCCCAAATGTCATTCTGATCCAAGAACATAATGGTGGAAGGAAATGCTATAAATTGAGATCAAATAGTTACTAACATTGACTAGGGTTAGCACATGAACTATTCTACAATGCCCATCATGTTATCTTGTTAAATTATTCAGCATAGAAATATATCTTGCCTTACCCTACCTGTTCAAGATGACCTTGAATTGAAGGCATCTAAATGCCCTTGAGCTGAAGAAAGTTCAGTAGAAGATGTTTAATTTGCTTCTAGATCTTGCAGTCACTAAACCAAGCCAAGATGTTTTTCCAGGATGATTTAACCTCTACCTTTCTCAATGTGTTCCTACATGGTAACTTTGAGACTTTAAAAATAAGGTACAAGATATTTGAATGACCTTGGTATGGGGTGAGTTCAATTATTTGAAGGAAAGAAATTAGGTATTGGATTTAATGCATTATGTCGATTTATTGGTACAATGGAAAGATGTAATTCTGGTCAGTGAATTTGTAATGTCTGTATTCATGTATATAGCTAACCATATGAAGTTGATGCACTCCCAAAAGGTCAATATGCAGGCCTGGTGAGGACATCCATGAATACAGGCATAGGCTACAATCATGCATCATGTCAACAAATGGTCACAATGCATCAAGGTACAAGGCAACCCTTGAAGTCTTAATGATTAGCCTTATAATTGAAATTGACACAATTCAAGATCATTTATATGATTGTGAGCATATAGGACAAGGTGGTGCGTAAATAACTGCAAATTTAAGTGTTTGACCCGATGTCTTTGTCTAACCCAAGGTGAATCTACACCAGTTATCCTAGTGGAAAGCTGACTTTGAATATAATAGAATTCCGTCTCTTGCATCATTGTAATTACTGATGTGTTCCGTCTCTTGCATCATTGTAATTACTGATGTGTTACACTACTTATCTTTGTTAGGAAGTTTTATTAAGCGTCCCCAAAAATTAGCACTGCCTCCGAAAAGATGCTTGTTTCTATATGTTTGCAATTTAGGCATTTGATGTATATTTAAATTTTGATTGCAAAAAGCCTATCAGGTCTTATCAGGATATGTCATACATTGGCGTTAGCGGTATCTGCATAACCTCCTTTCTGTCACGTTACTCTACATTTACATGTACGTCATACGGGCTACATGGGCGTTGCTCAACCTCACTATTACTCACTGCATGGGGAGACAAACTCACCAAGTGACTATACGCAGAACATATCACCTGTTATCTTAAAAAGTTTATATTTCCTGTAGTCTTAATCAGTTTCCAGGTCTATTCTTTGGATTGCACCACTGTAAGTTGGTAACACTGCTGTAAATATCAGGGGCTCTGTTCCCTCACATCTTTTTCTTTCTTTCTCTTATTTCTTTTAGAAACAAATAACACAACTATAACTGAACCCATTTTACTCTGCCTATACCTGAGGGTTTATGGTACTCACCTGAATACTTCATCTGCCATCAGGCCACACCCCACGCCCCACGTTGACATGGCAGCCATAAGCTGGGGCTCCACTATATGATTTTTTTGACAATTCTCACGATCCCATCATATGAGAACCCCATAACTTTCCCTTCAGAAAAGAATAACATAAGAAACTCAATGCGATCAGGAGAATCTGAGGGTTTGTTTATATCTACATCTCACTAAAGCTATATACAGTTTGCTCAGGTATAAATATAGGCTTGGAGATCGTACTGTTCAGATAAACAGCTGATAAATAAAAATCAAACCAGTTTGATATGAGATTGGGGGCCAAAAATCGGCCTTGGTTGCTAAATCGGGACCTAAATCGGAATCTTAA
This sequence comes from Harmothoe impar, assembly GCA_947462335.1. Taxonomy (NCBI): domain Eukaryota; kingdom Metazoa; phylum Annelida; class Polychaeta; order Phyllodocida; family Polynoidae; genus Harmothoe; species Harmothoe impar. The sequence goes on along the minus strand of OX381707.1, from coordinate 10,316,767 downwards.
CTGTGTTGTATAGCCTTGGCAATTCTATTTTCCTCCCTGCCTAAGGTATGTAATTGTTATGGTATATAGGTGAGTCAGATTTGTGAGAATAGGCCTGATTTGTGAATAAAATCGGTTAGTGGAGCCCCACCTATAGTCTTAGGCCATCTATGTAGGTTAATGGCTGTCACTGAGGAATAAAATATCTCCCCCTGTCATCGGATATAGAATGAGGTATCCCGTGACATACTCGTCTTGAAGAATAAGATATTGTGCTAATGAGATTGGGCCTGTCCAGGGTGTACACTTCTAATGGTGATTTGGTCCTATAGCATGACATGTGAAGTGTCCTGTGACAGGTTAATGGGATAGAGCTACACCTCATTAAGTGGTGTCAGTGCACCTCATTGACACAACATCTTATTATTCAAGATGTCAGTGGATATCTTATTCTTGATCCCAAGACAGGGATCAGTGGATGCTTGTTAAGTTAACCATTAGAGGCTGACATGATGCACTAAAAAAAGAGATGCATCATGCCCATCATGTTATTATGATGCATGAATGCAGCCCTGGTGAGTAACTCATCCGCACAGCATTCAAGCATCATGTGGACCCTATGGTATTGAGACACTGTGGTATGAGTCGAGTTGCTCCCTAGGGCTGTATTGGTGCATCATGCCATCTTTTAGCGACAGCTGTCCTTGAAAGGGTAAGATAGGTAACCCTAAACCTAGCTGTAAGCAGAAATAACTAAGTTAACCCAAACCCCTCCCCTAACCCTTGGCTAGGAATCCAATTTATATGTTGTTGTTTTCTCATGAGGCATCCCTGGGGGGCTGGGGGCTGGAGGCTGCTCATTATCATCACCCATCATTATACTTGTTGACTGCGGAAAGGAAGGTCTGAACACTATTTGTGAGGATGCCACCACGATAAATACTGAACAAGGATAAAAAAAAAAGCAACTGTCCTGTACAAGTTTCATGGCTAGATAAGCATCCTGACATCGCTTAAACACAACAAATACAAACTATTGGAGCCCAACATTACCATCAAGAATCAGGATCAGGATCAAGGGACGTGCATATGAACTCATTATTTGAGAGCAGAAAAGTATATGCTTTAGTGTATTACATATTAGTGTTTCACATATTGGTAATACACATCTAGACATCCACAATGTCAGCCATCTTGCTGATCATTGTCATGACAAGAATCATCATGGGAATAGCTGCCATGATAGTCAATCTCTTCACACTCGTTTGTGTGATTACCAAAGGCTACTTGAGGACATCGGCCAGCTTGCTCATATCTATTCTTGCTCTCAATGATTTTCTCCATGGTGTGGTGAATTCAATGATATTCCCAATCCGGGCCCTCTCCACATCTTGGCACTTCACTCATCCCGCATGCCTTGCCAGTATCTGCATTGGGGGTATCGTTGTAATCGGCCAATTTTTCACCTTCACCATTCTGGCTTTTGAAAGACGTAACTCCCTGCTCTCCCAACTGAATCGTTCAAAGAAGTGGAATATGAAAACCTTAGTTGTACTTCTAACCCTAGCATGGACAGTAATTGTGTTGTACCATATTGCTGTGACAATATACACTGCAGATATCCCAGAGGGAACACAATGCAATATAGTCAACAACTACCCAGCCTTCTTCGTCTATATTGGTGTATCTTTCTTCTTCATTGCAACCATGTTGATTATTGTTGGCTATGGCCACATTGCATGGATTGCATACAAGAGCAGAAACCAGGTGAACACAACACAGTCAATAACGCAGCAGAGGAAACAGAAAAGGGACATGTCTTTGACAAAGATGATGGCACTCGTCATTGGTGTTTTCTTCATGCTCTACTTGCCATTTGCAGTAACCTTAGCAACCCTGTCTCCTACATCCCCGCTATGGCACAGATATCTTTATGTTGTGAGTATTCCCATCTATGACATCAACTTCTGGATCAACCCCTTCATCTATGCCTGGCGTGACAAACATTTCAAGAGGGCATTGAGTGAGACGGCCTCAGCATGTCGACGTAAGTGTGGCTGCTATCTACCACTACCAGCTGGGACTGCCGCTACTCCCCAGCCACAAGTAGCAGTCATTCTGGTGTCCCCAGCCCCAGGTGCTGGCCTGACTGCCGGCAATCCTCGACCCCCCCTGGTACCCAGGGATCCATATTCCAACACCAAACACCGCTGAAGAACACTATGGAAGACCCTCCAGTGTATTATCCACTATTGGTATTTTAAATATAAATAACTATATTGCCCAAGAATCAACTGATATAATCAATATATCTGCACATATATATGTTAACAAGATTACAAGCATTATCATTATGCTAAAACTAATGTCAGTATAAGAGGTTGTACCTATACTGTTATTATTGTTGTATATCCATTTAGTTATGAATGTCATACGTAAACAAGATGCTGTTGTTTTATAACAAAGTTAATCATTTAACTCTCAAGTATACTAACAGTGTTTGTTGCAAGTATGAACATAATGTGGTCCGGTTATATACCAATGTTATACTGACAGTATGTCATCACCTATTCCATGTTTGTTATAAATAGGCAGGTGAGTACCGACCACTAGAAGACACTAGTGGTGGTGGTCATGTGACCCCTCTCTTATCATATATAATAGCACTTCTTTATGTTCTTAGGCAGTCTAGGTGAGACAGTGCTCCGGCACACTAGGTTAGAGCTCGAGCTAGTTACCTCATGTAAACAAAAGGTTACAAACCTATCAAATAATACTTGGGTATCCCCTGAGATACCAAGCTGTTTGTGAATTGATATGTTGGAATAAAGTCAATGTCTATTGCAACCATATTTTCTCCTTTTGTGGTCATTGTCTCTTGCCCCGGTAGATAAATATCATGATGAATATCCTGATTTATCATGATGAAGAACCTGTACACAACCACTAGGGTAGATTCACCCAAAGACAGACACAGCACAGCACTATGTATTGTGTCTTAATTGATGTATCAAATATAGAAGAAATTAGGTTATTACCCTTCTAATTAATATTATGAAATCCATATTACTCAAAATACAATCTCAAATCCGATTGGCCAGAAAATGTCAATTTATGACAGAATAAAAGAAGAATGTATCAATTTACTATGTCAAGCAGGTTCAATAGGGTTAAGAATTTATTTCTGGTGACAATGTCTTTTAAAATGTAATCATATCCACACCCTGAATCAATTAGTTCATGCCTGACATACCAGGGACATAGATTGGTTAATCTTACTAGTAAAATTCAAAAGAAATTCAAAATGTCCGACATCAGGTGAAATTGGGACATATAATTTCTTAACTTTGATTATGAATATTTCATTTAATATCCTATGGACTGCACCTATTCCGAGCTGGATATGATATATCAATGTCCCTCTCGCCATACATATTCTAAAAATGTGTGGCAAATTAACATAGCTGTAGCCAAGATAAAAGGGGTCACGTTTGTACTGCCAACGAGCGTCCGAAAGTGGTGAATCTACTCTAGTAGCTTTAAGTATAATATGGCAGATCTATAGAAGCTCTTGGCAAATTCAGAAATTGTTAAATCTTTAGATTTCAGCAAACCCAAGAATATCCCTGTATAGGGTAGACTGACCTAAAGATAACCACATACCATGAGATAACCCTCTCAATTTTGTAGTTATTCATTCATGATAAGCTCGGTTTTTGTGTATCACAGTACACTTTAAGTGATACTCTTTCCAGAAAAGGACAAATAAGTACAATACCATACACGAATAATTACATAATTAAGGTGGACATCTCATGGTACGTGGTTACCTTTAGGTAAGTCTACCCTAATACCCAAAACTATTTCTTCTCATGAAAGGCATCTTTCGTTCTGCTCTATAGTCCAATATTACAACATTTTTATGTGTTTTTATTGTAGAAGCAGCAGTAACAGCAGCAGTAACAGCAGCAGCAACAGCAACAGTAGAAGCAGTAGCAACAGCAACAGCAGCAGCAGCAACAGCAGCAGCCGCAGCAGCAGCACCACCAACAGCAGCAGTTGCAGCAGCAACAGCAGCAGCACCAACAGCAGCAGTAGCAGCAGCAGCAACAGCAGCAGCAGCAATAGCAGCAGCAGTAGCAGCAGCAGTAGCAACAGCAGTAGCAGCAGCAGATACAGCAGCAGCAGCAGTAGCATCAGCTGCAGCAGATGTAGCAAAAGTAAAAGCAGCAGCAGCAGTACTGACTGCTGCTTCACACACCCAGCCTGCAGGCCGTCCCAGGCTGTAGGCCCCCCAGGGTAGGAGCACCGCTACAAGCAGCCCCAGGGCAGCAGTCACGTCTAACGCCAGACTCACAAAGCCCTACTACCCTTGTACCTGCCACCAGCGGATTCCCATACCAGGAGGACAGTTCACCTTACATAGGGACAGGGAATGTAATAACATCCCTGAGTGGGCTACAGGATAGCAGACCTTGTGTTGTCACCTTAAGTCACCATGGCTACTAGCACAGCAGCAGCCGATGCCACAGGCAGCCCAGCACATGGCACAGGGACCCAGCGTCTCATCCTGATCTCCATTGACAACAGTCAACAGGCAGAGCGGGCCTTTGAGTGTAAGCAGGTTTATACTGTAAACAGGAAAATAACCGTTTGGGTAATTTAGTTTGGCAGTGTCAAGCATTAGAAATGGGAAGGAAGGATGAGTAAAGGAGGGAGAAAATGAGGTATAGGGAGGGGGAGAGGAGAGTGAGCCCAGAGTGAGCGATTCATATAGGTTGGCCAAGTTGACATTTCACTGACATTAAACTTCATTAATTGCCTTTTAACATTTACCAATAGCCTGAACATGTGTGGGCGTGGTTGCTGTCAGGATTTTTTGATGTAACAGGCAATGCAGGCAAATCAATGGATCAGGGCAAAAATATCCAGGGAGATGGGATATTAAAGCAGTCCTCTCAGCAGTTGTTATCACTACTGAAAGGAGAAATCATATTGTGATGAGCATGCAAACTTTCCGGTGGCGCCCCTGCTAGAAAATGTAAAGTGTATTTAAGCTATTTTATTCCAAAAGTCAAAATGTTTTTCAGATTATGTAAACAGTCTTCACCGGACGGAAAACAAAATCCTTTGTCTCCATGTCTCAGAGCCACCATTTCTACCCTCGACAGGTAAGAATAGCTTTGAATAACAGGAACATACCTAACCACTAATAGCACAATCATTTCAGAGTAGAGTCTGGGTGTCACATTAATAACTGTCCTTTAACACCCCCAATGATATCCCATGTCAAATTCATATATGTATAAATCATGTCACTCAGGTGGCTAAGGCTAGTATTGTAGGTCAAATCTAAGAAATGCTGATTCTACCAACAGATAAATCTGGGATGAAAGCACACATGCAAAGGAACTGAGGCCAGAAAAACAAAAATCATCCAACTAATATATATCATAGTATATACCATAACATATGAATGCAGCCTTGATTAATTGCTCACCAGGGTTGCTTGAATGCATCATGAGTGCATTAACGCATCATGTGGCCATGAAAAGTTTAACATAACTCTTTCCTACCATATCAGGCAGTGCTGAGACCTTGGAGAAAATCCTTCGGGAAGAAAGAGATAAGGCAAAGGGACTGGAAGAGAAGTATGAAGTCAAACTCAAGGAGCATCAGGTGAGGAAATAACATAATTCAACTTTTTTTTAGTAAACTGTTAAAATATTCAAAGAATATTCAAATGTCCAGAATGGTTTTGTAGAGCTGGTAGTTTTTAAGGAAAGGCACTGCATAGCAGTCTTTGGGAGTGTAACAATCATGTAAGGTCAGCATGATACTTACAGAAGTGGATTCATGCACAATGACACAAAAACATGTATAGCATTGTGCCTTCAACCCTTTACTGGTTCATAGTGGTTTTGAAGTTGTATGCGAGTGAGTGGTCAGTGCTTCACCAATGCATTGTGAAAATGAAGGGCCTAGCACATTAAAGCACTATGCCAACCTTAAACTGTTTGAAACACTGAATAAGCTGTATTATGTTTTGTTCAAGCTGTCCGGCTCAACCAGGACCATCTCCCACAAACGTGCTGGGGAGGCCATAGTGGCAGAGGCAGTCAAGGAGCATGTTGACATGGTCGTCATGGGAACACGTGGTCTGGGGGCCATCAGGAGAACCATCCTGGGGTCTGTGTCTGACTATGTGCTGCACCATGTGCACTGTCCTGTCGTCATCTGCCGTCAGTAACCTGACTATGAAGCCATGTTGGAAAATAAACCTGCTCTTTAAATCATAGAAATACATTTTCCCAAAATTACAATTTTAATGATGCGCCCAGTGACGAGAAACAACTTTTTTTTTGAGTGGCCTTAAAGTGACATTTGTTCTCATACTGTATGAATGTTACTCACCAGGGCTGCATTTATGCATCTTGAAGAGCTACCTTTATCCTTAAAGGGTTAAAATGGTAAAAGGGATTATTCAAGGAAACCTGCACTTTGATTTTATGACAGAACTCAGGAGGCTTTTTGATTTGATGACAGAATGTGCCTTTCAGGATTTTTGTCTGTGCAATGCCGCCATCAACTTATCTTACACATTGTGGATAAGGATATATCTACAATTCCTTTTTGTGGAGGAAACAACTTTTTTTCAGTGATGTAACATAGGACAAATTATATTCACAGTTCTCATCAATACTGGTTAAAAGTTTTAATACAGTTTTTTTATATGCTTAAGTATGGAATAAATACCCGCAAAATTGCAGATTTCCACTCTTCCGCGAAAATGTACACCTGTGAAAATTTCACAGTAGTTGTAAAATATATAACATTGCCTCATTCACCAAAAATGTTCTGCAATATCTATTTGATTACACATCAATTTACAATGTCTGTCTTTGATATACTGTATTTTATTGTCTTAATAAATATGAACATATACCTAGATATTATACATACTCGGTTGTTACTGTATATGAAACGGCAAACACTGTTAGGGTCAGGCGTTTAGCTTTAGCTAGGGATTTCAATTGCTGGCATGTATTATGATTGATTCTTAGAAATATTTTCTGGTGAGAAAATTGACCAATTTGTATTTACATTGAATAATGACCATTCATATAAAAGGTGTACAGGAAGCCTTAAACCTTTTATTATTATTTTTTTTAAAGATTTTCTTTATTCACCAGAATAGTTTGACGAAGTCCTCGGGTGACAGATTTGGCAGTTTCACATGAACGTTCAATATGCAGATAAAAATGCATACCGGTACACTCAGTTCTCGATTTAATATATGTATATGCAAAAAAAAATAATGAGAAAGATACTAATAATATTAGTTTGTTGCGAAAAAGCACAAATTCTACTATATTAATATGGTGAACACAGAAATGGATGGACCATCAGTAAACTGTTGTTGGGATCCAACAATGAAGATTGACATCCAGCATTGGAAAATGATCACGAAAATAACCGTTCTTGAGTGGAAGAGGCGCTTTAGAGACAAGAATAAGTGAGCATTTAACTACAATTTATGTAGACATGAAAACTGAACCTATGAAGAGTCATGGCTATGTCCATACTTTTCTCTATGTAAATAAAATGTTAACATCCTTAATAATGCCTTTATCCAATATACTTACCTTTTTAATAACAAAAGTTTCAACCAAGTTCCATCTCATACATCTTGTAGCCTTGAAACATGTATTCTCCATATAGTCTATGGAAATTTCCAATAATGGCTCGCTTACACCACCTGTGGCGACCATGGTAACTAAGTTGTTACTAACTATTACTATATTGCTCCCAAGAGGGAATTAACTGCTAGCCTTCCCAATCTTTAGGGCACACGTCAGTTCTGTTCTTTACATCACTGAAAACAAGGAAGTTAACACAAACACAGATACAGAACCATAACATACAAGGTGGTGTATAATCCCACACTAATGGACAATTGATTGAACATTTGTCAAAAATTAATCAGACATGGAGTTAAACATTTTTACGTGTGAACCTCCACATCTCTCTAATGTATCAGTACACTGACAGTGGACAAGGTGACAGGGGAGGGGCGACCGAGGATCTCCAATGTGTATAAGTGTGTGCAGCCACATATATGAGATGCTCCAAGTGGGGGAGCATGTTTCTGACTGGCTGATTACATAGATTTTGATGTTTGTTGAGACTCGCAAATTAGCTTATTACAGGAAACTGAAAGTGGGTATTAACTTTCCACTTCTTGTCCAACTTTAAATAGATCATTTTACTCCCCCCTAGTAGCTTCAGGATACAGTGTAACCAAGGTAACAAAAACAAAGCAAAACAAAAACAAACAAGCTGGTGCTCATCAATCATAGCATAAAGGATCCTTCCATCACTACCCCCCCCCCCTTTATTGAGCATCCTTTCTGCATGCTGACCATATTGCAGATTCAGACTAAAATGGTTCGACCAAAAGACTGACATTCTGATATTTCAATCCTGCCTGCCTGTATCAATGCACATGGTCAATAAACACCACACAATGAGAAGTGCTCTGCCAACAATGACTACCGGCACATCCATTAGACTGCCGCCCACTCTATATACCGGCTCCACTCAAACTGGTTCTGTGTAGGGGTACCGAGATTTGGGACTTTGAGGACGACCATTTATTACTAGTTGAGGGCACTTCATCCATTTTCTCATTATGGGAAAATTTCTCCCTGACATCTCAAAAGCCTTAGTGGTAAACACAGATTCAAATATTTGGTATGTAGGTGGAGTGTTGCACTGTTACTAATATGTTCATAAGCTGCATATGGGGCCTGTTAATGGGTTCTTAAATACTGTAGTACATTTTTCAATTTTATGTGTCCCACCCTCACCTTGGGAGAATCCTATTAGCTGCACTAGGGTTCTAACTCTTGTGGAATCTGTGGCCTCTACATGAAAATTTACAGTAGTCTATTGGATGATATTTAGGTCTAACAATCCCCTCAATTTGTTCACTGCCACCCGGAAAACTTAATTTTAGTGTTGTTGCTACCCTCCCCATAATGACTAACACATCCACACCTAACCTGGCAATAAATGACTGTACCCTCATACCTAACTTCTACCTGTCGGTCTCAGCCTGTTTTGCCACATCTCCACCAATCCAGGTTGTATATCATCCAGTGGGCACATTTTGCAGGAAAGAGAGGAGGTACATAAAGCATAACATATTTTACTGTATAGATATATTTATCTTAAAGCTTATCTTGACAAGAATGCAGACATCACAGTGATAGCACATCAGCTGGAATATCCTAATTCTCAACTTTTATAAGGAAGATCTACCTATTTAAGTGATCTAGTTGGGAAAGAACCATGGAAAACCAAACACTTGTAGAGGAGTATCTATACTTCAATAATATCACTGGAAATCATTCAGATTCTTCATATAACCCGGGAGAGTCATACTCATTGTCCTACATCATCTCTATGACAATAAGTGTGATAGAAATAATACTGAACAGTCTCATCATTATTGTGATTGTTTTTGGCTCCCTCATGAAGACCTCTGGCTTTATGATCCTGCTGCTGGCCCTTGCTGTTGCAGATACTTTAGTATTACTGACTGGTGTCTTAAACGAAAACATAGTGTACAGTGTACTTCCCCTATCTTCTTCAGTGTGGTGCTGTCGTATACTCTCCTTCATGGATTATACCTATCCTGTTGTTTCCTCCTGGTTAATTGTATTGATTTCAATTGAACGAACCATTGCTATATTCTGGCCATTGAGGGTACACATCTATTGTACTAAGAAGAAGGTTATATCTGCTATTTCCATTGTTACTGCTGTAATTTGTCTTCTAGATGTACCCACATTTTTCATTAGTATTGTCACTGGTGGAAGCACTGGCTATGAGTGTCGCACAGTTGGAGGTAATTCAATGACTAGAACAATATTTAAAACGATCAATTTACTTGCATACAGTCTGATACCCTCCTTAGTAATTTTAGTCTTAAATAGTATCATGATAAAAAGGGTATATTCCCAGGGTAAATTCAGAATAAAACACCAGATAGGTCACCAAGGGAAATCTGCTGCAGCTACTAAGAGCATGACTCTTACAATGTTTGCACTATGTTTTGTTTTCATAGTGACAACATTACCAGGATCATTGATTGATGAGGTATCAAGGATTCATTCTTTTATTGATAGGGGCAGTCTCTCATTTCTAATATTAGAAAGAATGTATCTTGTAAACCATAGCATTAACTTTGCACTGTACTGTGTGACTGGATCAGTCTTTAAGCAGACACTGGTCCGTCTCTTTACATGTCACAATAAGAGAATATCTACAAGTCCCAGGACACAGCAATGTCCAACAGTACAAGAAAGTATTTTGTAAAAATAAGAGTAAATAACAGAAGGGGTATCCACTGCAACGTAAAAATTTGGACGAATGCGGATGTATCACAGCATGGGAATATCAAAAATGACCAAAAAGATCACATTAGGTCTTTATTATATATTTGAGCGGCACATATATGTGGAACTATGTCTGTATCTGTGGGTGATTGCCCTGCTGGGAGGCCTTTCCCGGCTCAATGTAACACCATACTCATGACATGTGATACAATTATGATCCCATAATTAACCCTTTAAGGGTGGCATGATAACTTTATGCATCATGCCCTTGCGAGTAAGTTGCCAGTGCTGCATTCAAGGATCATGCCAACTCAATGAGGTTGAGACACTCCCGAAGGGTCGGCATGATGCACCAATGTAGCACCGGCGAGTTACTCACCAGGGTTGCATTGGTGCATCATGACGACAAATGTCATCTTTTAGCGACATGCCGTCCTTAAACGGTTAATACCAGTCTCTCCCGTCCAATATCAAAGTTTTAAACTCTGATATCAAAGTTAAAAACTCCGATATATCGAGGGTGAACAAACGGCTTGCCACAGGCTGTGTTACTGGGATGCCACACCCCAGTTGGTGTCCAAGCTTCTATGTTGTATTGGTTTATTACCCTATATATACAAATGGGTTACTACTTCGCTGGTTAGACATTCTTAATTATTAACTGCTTTAGCCTTGAGTAACCTTGGGGTACCAGTTTAGGCAAGTCACCTGACTCGCCACTGGTAGATGCTGCATACAGTATAACAAACCTCACTAAAAAATAATGAGAAACATAGCTGATTGTACGAAAGTGATGCTTGTCAATCATAGCAATATAAAGCTGATATTGTGTATTCTCAAGTACTTTTTATTAAGGAAATAATGAAGGGAACCTCCCACAATATAACAATGAGAGATATGAGGATTTCCTTAGGTCTGTAACTTTTATATAGTTGCCTGATGTTCCTATTAGACTGTGCAGGATAGAAATTACTAGCCACCCATAAATAGACAAATGCCAACGCCCATTTCCTAGCCCATTGAATACAGCCACATTGTATTCAGTGGGGGCATTGAATACGGCCCTTCAATGCTAAAGCATAGGAGATCTTGTATTTCCAACAAAAAAAACACACATCCAAAATGCCAACGCCCATTGATACCATCTCTGTTGTATTTCACGAATGGGGGCTGGGGCCATATCCCACAAAGTCGCAGGCTGAGTGGGATATGCCCCAGCCCCACGAGTGAAATACATCAGATATGGTATCAATGTAGTTGGCATTTGTGTTTATTTTTTATTTGAAGTCATTTTATGAAGAAAAAACTATCTTTTCCTAGCCCATTGAATACGGCCACATTGTATTCAATGGGGGCATTGAATACGGCCCTTCAATGCTAAAGCCTAGGAGATCTTGTATTTCCCCCCCAAAAAAAACACCCGTCCACCCCTACCCCCCCCCCCCCCCCCCCCCACCCTATGAAGCATCTTTTCCGCATGGCTGCTGACCATACTTCAGATTCAGCCCCGAGACTGATATTCTGGTATTTGATAAGCAATTATGTCTGCCTGCACTGTTGCCATGGTTAATGATATCCACTCAACGAAATTGTCCTCCCAATAATGACTACCCCTAATATCCATTAAGCCCCTGTCTGCTCTATTTGTAACTAGTTGGGGACACTTAGTCAATTTTCTCGGTATGGGAAATTTCTCCCTGACATCTGTCAACCTGCAGTGGTAAGCTTTGAGAATCTCTTAAACTGTACCCCTCAAAATGCAAGATAGAAAAATTACTCTACTCATAACAACCAACCCCCCCCCCCCCCCACCACCTCAACCTGGCATTAAATGACTGCAACCCATCCCTAACTTCTACCAGTCGGCCTGTTTCCCACCAACCCTGATCCTATATAATCCAGTGTGCACAGAGAGAGGAGGTGCATAGCACATTTATAACATACAAGGCTATTTACTGTATAGATATATTTGTGCCTAGAGTGCGGACATCACAGTGATAACACATCAGCTGGAATATCTTAATTCTCATCTTCTATTAGTAGGATCATATTCAGAGGTATTGTCAGGCTCCCCCTGGAAATTGTTTAAGTGCTCCAGTTGGGAAAGGATCATGGAAGACCAGACATTTGTGGAGGATAATGTATACTTCAATAATATCACTGGAAATCATTCAGATTCTTCATCTAGCCCAGGAGGGTCACTTTCATTGTTCTACATAACATTCTCTATGACAATAAGTGTGATAGGAATGATACTGAACAGTCTGACCATCATTGTGATAGTGTATGGCTCCCTCATGAGGACCTCTGGCTTCATGATCCTGCTTATGGCCCTTGCTGTTGCAGACAATTTAGTATTACTGACAGGTGTCTTAAATATGTACGAGGTATTTCCTTCTTCAGAGTGGGGCTGCCGTACAGTCTCCTTCATGGATTATATCTTTCCCATTGTTTCCTCCTGGTTAATTGTATTGATTTCAATTGAACGAACCATTGCTATATTCTGGCCATTGAAGGTGGACATCTATTGTACAAAGAAGAAGGTTATATATGCTATTTTGATTGTTATTATTGTTATTTGTCTCAAAGAAGTACCAATATTTCTCATTAGTAATGCCACTCAGTGTGTCAAAGAGGGAGATGCTTCAGTGGCCATAGCAATATTTAGAATTACTAACTTATTTGCATACAGTCTGTTACCTTCCTTAGTAATTGTAGTCCTAAATAGTCTGATGATACAAAGACTATATTCCCTGGGTAAGTTCATAGGTCAGCAGGGGAAATCTGCTGCAGCTACTAAGAGCATGACACTGACAATGTTTGCACTATGTTTTGTTTTCATAGTGACAACATTACCAGGATCATTGATGGACGAGGTATCGAGGATTCTTCAGAGAGATGTTATTAATAGGGATACTCTCTCTTTTGTGATATTAGAAAGAATGTATCTTGTAAACCATAGTATTAACTTTGTGCTGTACTGTGTGACTGCGTTCGCCTTTAGGCAAACATTGGTCCGTCTCTTTACATGTCACAATAAGAGAATACCTACAAGTCCCAGGACACAGCAATGTCCAACAGTAGAAGACAGTATTTTGTAAAAATAAGAGTTAATTACAGAAGGGGCACAGATTAGTGCACCAGTCAACGGATGGTCTCTGCCCTCCTCCTCTTGGCTCTGGCCTTAAAGTGAGTACATCCAATGTGTGAGAGAGAAGAATAAATTTCCCTTATAATGATTCAGATATGACGTACTTAAATTGTTATCTATTCTATTCCCCTCATTCTGAATTTGTTCAAATTTGATTTAATTGCACAATATAATATTATTATGGTTATTTTAGAATAGAATTGTGCACGATTTTATTCCCCCCTTGAAAATACACTAGAAAAGCCCAAGGTTGGACCCCATGAGATACACTTCCTGAGCTAATACTGCCCATTAATACCCATACATGATAGATTTTTACAGTATTTGGAACATGTGTATGAAGGATTTAGAATTTTTGTTTAAAATCGGATATACCCACTTTAAGTATAGGCCGGGACAGGTGATGAGGAGGAGGCCACATGACTGGAAAATATATATTGGATGTTATGACTGGTTGACATTTGATTGATTAATTAGTTATGCAATATATTTAGAGTACTGTTATGGTACCCAGGTCAGCTGGTAGGAAGCCGTGCTGCCCTGTGCAGTATGGGTAATACATTATGTAATCAGTGGTGGTGACACAAGGGGTCGGTATGACCGCCTTCAGGGGGAGCCGAGCCCTTTGAAGTCGACCGGGCGTCACCATGGATGGAGTGTGCTGGCTTGTTGTATCAGTGTCATACATGTATTGTATATCAGCCAGGCCGTGACAGTTGGTAACCCTTGGAGGTTTGCCTCTTATAATACCTCCATGTTTCACCATATTGTCCCAGCTGGTTGTTAGTCCTTTGATGTTTGTAATTAGATAGGGGGCAGCTTATCCTTGGCGTGGCTTAATGATGTCTGATGTATTTTGATGTCTAGGTGTAGTTTGATAGGTAAATCAGTCAGATATATGTATAAAGTATTGTTAATCTATAAATGGTAAGCATAATTATTATAATATTTGATAATAGTGTTGTAGTGTTAAGTAATGTTACATAATACATAAGATGATGATAGTGACATATAATACAAACAAAACCATGCTTCGAGGATCTGTTTATGTATGACGAATAGACATGGAACAAAGTGATGGTTTGCATCAAGGGTGTGAAGTCACCAAACTGGCAAACAGGAGAAATGAACTATTGGACAGCATGATGTATAGCAAATGTAGAAAATATTCATACAGTTCTACATCTCCCCATGCATGCCATCAAAAAAAGGGCAAAAGAGGAGTATACTAACATCACTATGGTTGGTAGGTCGTATAAATATTATGACTACCATGATTTTGTTTCTTAATTATTGTATATAGACTGGTCTGTATTTAGTACTATATATTCCCTATTAATAATATGAGGTTTAAGGACAGAAATAAGACTTGGATGACAAGGGATATCTCTGAAACCACACACGATAGAACTGAAGTGATGTGTAAGATATGACCTTCAACTATTACTGTTACTGTATAAGTCCCTCCATGATAGTACGGACCCTCCAAAATTAGGGCTACGGATCTGTGAACGGATTCCTAGCCCCAGAGCGGTGAACATCAATGACATCCATGAAATGAGCGAATGAAATGAGCAAAGCTAGGAACAGCTAGGCAGCATCAGCTCCTAAGCTATATACACAAGACTTCCTTTATTAGAAGATGATGTGAAACTGATAGTATCACTGATAGTGCCGACCAGAGATCTACGAGGGAGCACCCATGTCAAACTGAAGACGATGCAGTCAAAGACTCATGTTTACAAGCAGAGCCCACTGATGCGTGGACTTGAATCATGGAATATTCTTGAACCTGCAACACCGAAACTCACAGACAATTATAAGTTCCTAAATGCCTTGACGGCTGGAAATTAATCTAATCAATTTGGCATGCAGAATACCCACCCAGCAAATTAGTTTGACTTAGTTTCTGGAACGTGCACTTTGTGTGACTGTTGTCCTATGGAACTAATTGGCACAATATGACACCATACCCCATAGGACAAGAAGTGGCACATACTCACACATATTCACACATATTCACACAGCATCATGTACCATGGCACAAAAATGTTTCCAACCATTATTGTTTCACTTTTTTGATTTTTTTAAGAAAGAAAGGAAAGTCTGTTTAGTTTGTAATACTCATTATATTTAGAAGTTGGCATAGGGCACCATAGCAGAAATCTGTTAGTGCACTCCCTGCTGTACATGGGCATATATTATCTCATTCAACAAGATTTCTACCATGGTAGTGTAGGCCTGATGAAGTTGTGTACAATTCATGCCAATTATCAGCTGTATACACATGTAACAAAAGGTCAGACCTTTATCCAAACAAGATTACCAGAGGAAAGGTGTCTGTGGTATGTCCCTCTTAATGCAGCTTTAATCAAATCATATGGTGTGTTTTTCAATCACTAATGGAACTTGATAGAATTAGAGGTGTATAGTTAGGTCTAAGTAGCATTGACAACATGTTATTATGGTCATAAACATTGAAAATGATTCCATTTCACCCATGAGAATAACAAGGAACAACAAAGATGACACCTGGTGTCAAAACCATGCACTATTCCAACCTGACAAAGTGATAATGGTTCTGTTTGAAGATGTGTGAGTGTGTGCCAGAAGGGGAACTAGGTGACACAACATCACACAAATACCTGTTATGTGTGACACCAGGTGTCATCAAAGTTGACTGTACCCCTTTTCCTGATTAAAGAGAATGATATTCTCTAGCTATAAGTATCTAAACAGGGTCCCAATGTATTGTGAATCAGACAATGCACCTGTCCTTCTATTAACATTCATTATGTATATAAATAGATGCCATATCATTTTAATGAAAGCAGCATTAAGAGGTCCAGATGCTAGACACCTTTCCTCTGGTCATCATGTTTGGATAAAAGCCTGGCTATCTCATGCTGCTCATGTGAACTCTGATGTTGATGGTTATAATGGTACATATATTCATCAGCCCTATGTTGAAATGCAAGGAACCTGATCGAATGAGTTTGTATAAACCAGCAGCATGCACACCAATAGTGTGCTATGACTATCTATGTCAAATACTGCTGGTTGTAAAAAGTATTACAGTATTTCCTATCTTTTAGTAATTCATAATGAAACTAAAAATACATGACTAGACATTTTGGTTTAGGGCATTATATATTTTGTCATTTGGTGTGAATAAGCTTTTAAAAAATCCGTCAGAACTGTGTGAATCTGTTCCATGGAACACTGTGTCAGTGTGTGTGAGTCTGTTACATGATATACATGTCACACAAAATGCACAAAATGAGCACACAGTTCCAGGGGTAAAACAGGGTGAAACAATCTGGATCTAATTTGCTGGGCAGGGGCCGTTTATCTAATTATAACAAATGAGAGACTACTGTATAACTCTTTTCTTATAGATCATTCACTGACAGAGGATGACTTTGGCTGTTGAATGAAAACTTACTGTATTATATAAAGATTTTCAGCCAAATAATCATATATGTCCACATATATCAACAAATACAAATACCATTACCCTGAGGAGCTCGGCCTCACTTTCCAAAAGGAAATGGTGGTAGAAGGTTGTGTTACTGAATCGCCTAATACTGGGTTGCTTGTTTATCTGTCAGCTAATAAATTAGGCTTTAGCAAAAGCCCAATTTAAAGAGACATTGAACTGTGGAACCTGATACAGAATTGCCACTAGCAGGATTGTTTTCCATGAAAATGCCAAAGCTAAAATAACCTCTTGAAGATGTTTTTGGAAGTTGTGGCGCAAATAAAATAATTTGCCCAGGAATTTATCTTTCTCCAGGGTTTTATATCCACACTAGAGTCATTATTTCATGTAGTGCCAACACCGGCTGCTAAATGCAACCTTGTGTATCTACGTATCAAATGGTAATCTGTTCTATAAGATATATGCATGTTGTAAACTTCACTGTATCTACCATACCTATACCATATTATAGGACACAACGACTGTCCTTTGAATTGTATCATATCTATAACATCACATCATGAATTAAATATGTTATAAACTCATTCTTGTATTTCCGCTATAATATTGCTGCATTGTTCTGCCATAAAAATCTCCACGTATGTATGTACACTAAAAGGAAGAAAAGAATTTGTATTATTGTATGATGAACTGTTATACTCCCTGATATTGTACTACGCTTCCTGTATGAGTGGTTGTCAATGACACTATATATTATAATATCATTCCTGATGCATTCTCATTATTGAATACATGTGTCTTTCAGGTACCCATTTATGTCATTTGTATTTCTTGCCTGTTTTAAGATTTAGCATAATGTACAGAGAAAATTAAAGGTGTTGCCATGACCCAGGTATATAACATGTTGAAGTTGGTGAAACATTCTCTTAACGCCATCTAGAGTGAAATATTTTTTTATCTAGCTTACCTCAAATTGACGTTGCATTACTTTTTTGGGGGTGAAAATTCCTCAGTCTCGACTAGCTTATGTCAGACTTTCTACAATGGTGAGAGGGTCACAGAGGGAGTCCTGCATCAAGCCCAAAGTGGGAGGGGAGGGTCTATATTGAAAAAAAAATTCAGTTAACATTAAAAGCAAAGTTGGGCTATGGGTGAACCAACGTTGAATTAATACACATATTCTAATACTGTGAGGATCATAAATTTACTATCTGAAACTATATGCTCTAAATTATATATTTTTTTCAAAGTATATAATACTATCTGAAACTATATACTCTAAATCTTATATTGTTTTTCAAAGCATATTTAAAGCACTGTTAAAAACACTCACCATTAGAGAGAATCCATGCTAAAATAAGTATCCCGTATTGTATGATGGGTTCACTTATGGGCCATACCAAACCCAGGTTTGTTTGGCCTCATTGATCGGTATGGGACATGCATGCATGCAGCATAGGGGAGAGAGGGGCACGTTGAACCACTCCTGCACATTTATTTTTTTCCTGACCATATCATGGTCATCTGAACTTTGATTTTGCATCTAGCAGCTACCTCATATCATTGCGCTATATGCTGACCTATGGCAAAGCAAGTATGGTCAATTTTTGTATTTCTTTTGATTTTTTGAAAATGAAATCTTTGGATGGTTCAATGTGCCCCATGCCCTGGGCAGGTTGACCCACCCACTGAGGCACGTTGAGCCACTCATATTGAATAATTCAAACAATCAGTAATATGGATAAATCATTGAAAGTTTAGGTGGAGTTACTTGCTATTGATACTTTTCCATAGGACTGAATGTAAAAAACACTTATCTAATGCACACAAGACAGTCAAATATAGTTGCAAGAGTAGTGACTTGGTCGGTGCATTACAGATTTCCCTTTAGGTCAATATAAACCATCTTAAGAGGATTGCTGTTATTTACAAGGTCTATATATATCTTTAACTATATTCTTCTATGATGTTACAGGCTGTCCTGATTCTGAAAAAATGATACATCTGGGAATAAAGACACTATGAATATGCTACAAAAGAATCTATTACCACAATCTCTCTCCCCTACAGCCCCCCACCATGTTTTGTTAAATCAGTGAGTTTTGGTGTTCCATTGGTGAGGTCTTAGTATACACTACTAAGTCGGCTCTTAGTACCGTAAAACCTCGCGTATAAGCCACGGCTAGCATGCGAGTCAGATTGGCGGTGCGGCTTAGAGGATCGGCCCAGAGTCAGGGTGCAGCTTATACGCAAGTTTTTGCCACTATGGTACAGTACTAAAATCGGCGCATTCAGATTGCCAGTGCAGCTTATAGGATCGGCCCAAACTCAGGGTGTGGCTTATATGCAAGTTAGGCTTATATGCGAGGTTTTACGGTAAGCTAGGTCAAAGCATACAGCCTAATAAGAACTTAATGTACTGGCCTTATCTGACACTTCATGACCAGGCCTTTATCATGCACTGCGTCCGCGTTCATCCTGCATACCAATACTAATTATCTTTAGGGGAATTCTCAAAGCTTACCACTGCAGGTTTGGAGATGTCAGGGACAAATTTTCCCACAGTATGAAAATGGACAAATTGCCCCCAAGTAGTAATAAATGCTTGTCCTTAAAGGCTTGTCCTGGATGCTACCCGCATTAATCAACCATTGTTGCAAATACAGTACATTCTCACATATGAGATCAATCCTCATATAAGTCACACCCAAACTTTAATAGACCCTATAGATATGGGACCTGTTTATGGGTACCAAAACACTCTAGTACTTAAAGCTTGACCGTCATGGTTGAAGTGAGGCCAAAAGCACTTTTGGATATAGTTCTGTTTTAATTCACAAGATAACTCTTAAGGGCTGGGAGCACAAGATAGGGTGAATATGTTGTAACTGGACGATGCTCATGGTCCCTCTTCAAACACTGCTGCCCTCTGGTAGAACTGTTATTTTAGTCTATGTATGGAAAATGCTGAACTTTACCTGACGGCCCAGCTTTAATGCCGTTATAATAATCAAAGAGGAAGAATGACTAACATCACAAGGCAACTCAGGGTTCATGGGGCAAGGGGGACTGAGTCCGGACGCCAGAGCGAGAGTCATTAGAAAGTCGAATGAGTGATCTAATTTGAGTACAATACGTTATTTCTCATCTCTGACAGCAGAAACAGGGTCCTCGTCAAAAACTACACTGAAGTCATGTGTCACACATGTAGGTTATCTCATTTCAGGCGAGCAGGTGACTGTGTGCATGCAGGTGGCTGTTGGCAAGCCGATGGTTGGGGGTAAGCAGGTGGTTGGGGGCAAGCAGGTGGCTGTGGGCATTGTCACCCGCCAGCCCATAAACGCCGCTTTACGTCTCGGCCAAAAAGCCAGTCGGTCTGAGCGTAAACTGCAACAGCATCTTTGTTTCTATTACGCCTTGTCGGTCGGCCACGGATGGCGTGCGTTGCAGATGATTTTGACTGGTGGGTGTGGGCAAGCAGGTGGGTGTGGGCAAGCAGGTGGGTGTGGGCATGAAGGTGGGTGTGGGCCTCACCGCCCTGCAGCGTGTAACCTCCGTTTTACGTCCAGAAAAGCGAGTCGATCGGAGCGTCAGCAGCAACAGGGCGTCAGCGCATTGCAGTGCATAACCGACGAGTTTAGAGTTTAGATTTTTTTATTTGTCGTTTTAAGTGTCGACAAAAAAGCGAGTTGGTCGGAGCGTTAGCAGCAACACCCCACCTCCGGTCTTGATGCCGTTTTCCCATTCTCCCTTTTCCGGTTCTCCCTTTTCCGGTCCCCCCTCCCCCGCTCCCTTTTCTTCTTCTCCCTTTTCCCCTTCTCCATTTTCCTGATCACCCGCCCCTGACCGAGAGTCCGGACGCCCGACCCGAGAGTCAAGACGCCCGACCGAGAGTCCGGACGCCCGGCCGAGAGTCCGGACGCCCGACCGAGAGTCCGGACGCCCGACCGAGAGTCCGGACGCCCGACCGAGAGTCCGGACGCTTGAGAGTCCTTTGTCTTTTTGTGTGATTCTTCCCTCCGAGTGCTGCCCGCGGTACAACGGCGGTGTCTTTTGTCCACCTCCTGTCTGCGCATGCACTGTAGGTGGTTTTCACTCTGGCTAGCTTCACTTTCCCACGCGGACAAAGTTGGTCTCTGATATCATGCAGTTTCATGACTTAACATAGAATTGTATACTACCATGTGAGCAATGAAGCTTAGTCCACAGTACATTTACATAGAAGCTTCATTGCAGACAATTTCAGGGAATTTTGTGACACTTTTTGTATTGCAATTTTCAATATGATATTGATGTCCGATTTCTTCTATTGTGCTATCAATCTCTTTGTATTGATGCCATCTATCTTCTCCACCCATTGGCTCCCACCCACCTGTCTTGATGGCTTCCCTGCCTGCCCTGGAAGTTGGACTTCTAAAATGAGGGAAAAAATGGTCTGTGGGCGTCTCCCTTAGACTCAAGTCAATAAGCCCCACCATCACCTTGGGAGAATCCTATAAGCTGCACTACAGTACTGACTATTGTAATCTCTTGCTTCTACTCGAAAAATTTACAGTAGTCAATTGGGCCATATTGAGGTTGAAACATCCCCTCAAGTTCATATTCCTGACCCTTACAATGTTTGCAGTATGTATTGTCTTCATAGTGACAACCTTATCGGGATCTTTGATGGACAAGGTATTAAAGCTTCTTCAGACAGATTTCACCAAGAGGGGCACTCTCTCATTTATAATATTAGAAAGAATGTATCTCATAAACCATAGCATTGATTTTGTACTGTACTGTGTAACTGGGTCGCTCTTTAGGCAGACATTGGTCTATCTCTTTGCATGGCACAACATGAGAATATCTACAAGACACCGTACACCAACATATCAAATAGCACAGGGAAGCTTTTTATAAATGGATAACAGACAATATGGATGTTACATACAATGTATCTCACAAGAAACTGATATGGGGTACAAAGACTGGCTGAACCGTCTCCAAGCCACCCAGAGGCGGTGGGAAGTGCCCTGATGTCTGGAGGGAAAACGATGTGTGACCGGTTCTCTGTGCTGTGTGTGACAAGGCACAGGGAACCAAATGAAGCCTTCAGAAAAGCACACTACTGACCCCTTGTGATAGTCAGATGAACTAAATTTGCATACAATTTTTGTGGGGCAGGGCCGATAGATACTTCATATGTGTAGTTGAACATATATGAGTTTCATCCAAAGACATTGTGTCTCCTCTGGGTCTCCAATCTGGTTTTTGGACATCACGCATCTGGCTATTCATTTCCAGCAACATGTTGGATATACCTCAACTAATAAGTATGTAGGACATGTTCATAGTTAGCTAACCTTAGGGTTCCAGACATACCCTTTTTTGGCCTAATTGCCATATATATGTGTAGTACTGTTATAGTATGAGGGATTTATGAATGATCTGTTCTGGTTTGGTCCAACGGGCCTAGATATTTTAGTTCCCTTTTTCTCCACACCTTGTCAGGTCGCTTCCCACCTCCTCTACAAGCCACATGTGTTAACATGTGGTTAGCGCACTGGAGAGATCTCATACAGGCACAGGCGTTCACTGAGCCGTGTTCTGGTGGAGATGGTCCGCAGAGGGTTGGTAGTATTAGTATAAAGGCCTGACACTGTTTTTTTTTAAAGTGTTTTATTGGGTTAAAATAATACAATTACAAAGAATGCATTATACCTAGCTACCGCGCATTGCGTTTTTTACGCTAGGGCCCTTTCAGTTGCTATTTCATATTACATATTTTACTAAAAATTACGGTATGGCTACCATTATAGCTGTGTCATTGTCCATGTGGGTTACAGTATGTTTTTGGTAAATTATCATTACGTCGTACATTTTTCATACAATGATGAGATGAGATGAATGAGAGATTTGTGAGCATTCCTAGATGAGCGACATGTCGTCTTTTCAATAAAATAGTGTTTTTTTACATAAAACAATCGTTGTAGTTTTTCTTAATTGCTAGTTTAAAAGCAGATAAGTCTGCTATTAGTGTATACTCAGGCTTTAATTGATTCCATCGAGATATTGCTCTATATATAACACTACGTAAAACAATTGGTTTTAAAGACCGTATCACAGATAGTCTCAACCCTTGGTTCCTGCGGGTTGGTAAATTCCTATTATCAATCATGTTTGGATTTTTTGTTAGTGTGTGGGCATAGAACAATAAATGGGTGTCACGCCTGTCTCCTAACATACGGCATTTACTCTCATTATGTAACATAATAGTATTGAACCTTGGATTTTTTCCTAGCTTTACCTTATAAATAACCCTTAATGCCTTATTCTGCAAGTATTGCAGTTCTTGGTTTTCACCTTTGTTATCCCTGTCCCAAATGTAATCGACATAATCTAGCGAGGGCAAGACCATTGTCTTATATACTTCTAAAGCAGTGTCCTCCTCTACATAGTTCCTCACCCTAGCGAGTTGGATAATTTTGTGCCTTACATTGTTTACAGTGTTTTTACGGTGTGTTACAAATTTTAATTCTGGGTCCAATGATAGGCCTAAATATGGAAAAACATCTACCTGTTCCAAAATAGTATTATGTAGTACAAATATTGGCTTATCATTATATATATTATTATAAACCATCCACTGCGTCTTTTTTGCATTAATAGTGAGGCTATTGTCTATACACCAGGTTGCTACCTGCCAAGGGCATTGTCCATAGCGTCAACTGATGTGGTACAAATAACTGCGTCGTCGGCATACAGAGTAATATTAAAATCAGCAATTTTTGCAAGTGAATTAATATATATAGAGAAGAGTACAGGGCCCATTACAGACCCTTGGGGAACACCATATGTAATATTTTTAGAGTTAGAGGTGATATCATTAGCTACAGTACGTTGTTTTCTATTAGTTAAATAATCCGAGAAAAATTTTAAAGTTTTTTCGCTAAGTCCAAAAGCTGATAATTTCCTTTTTAATATATTATGGTCCGGTCATCTAGGTGACCACGTGACCAAACACTACATACAGCTAGTTCCCAGACCAATCAATAGATGCCACTAGTATAGGCCTGGTGATTGGTCTGGGAACTAGCTGTATGTAGTGTTTGGTCACGTGGTCACCTAGATGACTGGACCACAACAGTGTCAGGACTTTAAACTAATACTACCAATCCTCTGCGGACCATCTCCACCAGAACTCAGTGGACGCCTGTGCATACAGGTGAGACTGCCTGCAGTGCCCCCATGTGGGCTGGAGGAGAACCCCTACAGAGTCCTAGACAAGCAGACACCGTAGGAGGAGACATTATAGCAGTCGGATACCACTATTAGTTACACTGTTATAATAGTACACAATTTTGACCCCCATGTTCGTATTGGCTGTAAATGAGATGCATACTATAGTATATGCTGTCATTTATCTGTCTATGGAATAAACCACATTGATACATTGCATGAATTTCTGGAAATCCAGGAAGACTTACATCCCTGTCAAAATAAATTCTCCCCCTCATGCTTAACATGTGTCTGAGCACCCTCTGAACACATGCTGACCATGTTCTAAACATATCCCGAACATGTTCTAAACAGCATCTGACCGTGCTCTAAACACCCATTGACCATGCTCTAAACACTAAATTCTAAACATCCCCTGACCATGCTCTAAACATCCCCTGACCATGCTCTAAACATCCCTTGACCATGCTCTAAACATCCCCTGACCATGCTCTTAACACCCTCTGACCATGCTCTAAACACCCCCTGACCATGCTCTTAACACCCTCTGAGTATACTCTAAACACCCTCTGACCATGTTCTAAACGCTAAATTCTTAACACAATTCCCTGCACCCTCTGGCCTTGCTCTATTAAAACACCCTCTGAATTCTTAACAATATGCTAAACACCCCATGCTGTGCACCCCCTGACCATGCCCTAAACACTGATTGAACACCTATTGAACATATTCTAAACACCCTCTGAATTCTTAACATTATTCTAAACACAAGCTGAAGACCCCCTACACTGATATCCATCCCATATTTACCATTCACACTTGTACAACGTATTACGGTAGTTCTGTATCCATGTGTCTGGAACTACAGAAATACAAAAATGTATACCGTAAAACCTCGTTTAAATGTCGATTTTATTAGGAATTTATTTTTGCTATAAGTCAAATTTTCACCTCTAAAGTCCAAATCGACCTATAGGTGAGGTTTACACACTTTTTAGGGCATTATTTTTCCATGTAAGGCTTATTTCATCACACCACATGTTGGGAGGACAGAATGTCATGAATATTACTCACTTTGGCTATAGGAAAAGGGTGGTCATGGGGGGTCTCGGCTGGGGTGTGGCCCCCTCAAAAAATCTCAAACTCCAATTCGACCTATAAGTGAGGTTTTCCAAAAAGTGAAAGCTTTTTCCTATAAGTCGATTTTTTTCCCTCAAAATTCCAATTCGACCTATATGTGAGGTCGACTTATAAGCGAGGTTTTACGGTACATCTATGACGAAACACAACAACAAGACATTCAGAATAAAATTGTACAGTTTTATTGATTGTCTTTGCTGCTTTACGGTGAGCTAAAATATGTCCATCACATTGGTTATATCCGGGTTCTTACACCGCACAGAACAGGTTTATAAACATTTGATTTATAAACAAGATATAACTGATATAACTTAGGCCAAAATGATAAAAGGTGTGTTTCAGGTTACATGGTCTGAAAATCTATGGTAGGTAGGTCGTTTTTTTTTCTTTTCTTTTTTAAACTTTGGCCTGAAAAGTACCCATAAATTGACTCCCAAATGTCAGCACCAACTTGCCGACGATCGCCTCAACTTGTGGACTATGCAATTGAATTAGCCCAAAAACGACCTTATGGTAAGTATTTTTCAAAATTGGATAAAAATGTCCGGGGTCGGCCCTGGTTTGCTGGGTAGGGTGGGGTAACCTGAAACACACAGTTTTTTTCTATTTGGCCTTACACCAACAGCGTGCACAACAAACATTTAATGCGTTAACCCTTTGCCCTAATAATGCCTGAATGCAAGCAACCCTGTCAAGTGAATGCAGGGTTGCATTCATGCATGATAATGACGAAGAGCATAGTATGCGACCCTTTAAGGTTTAGCCAACAGCAGGATCAAGACCCAAGGGTCTCCAGTGGCCCCAACTATATCTACTAAAGGAATGGTCATAGTTTTAACATCAGGTGGTTGCAGCAAAAAAATGATACCCCTCGGTGAAATGGCATTTGATGTGCATATAACTATTACTGAAGGTTTTTAAAAACACATTTAAACATTTATCAATCATTGTTTGAAGGTCGTTGCGAAATGTACAATAATATATGATTCCGCTAAATACAGATTTATTGAAACCTTCAGCTTCAAGTATTATGTTACATTTTTTACACATTTGTATTTTTCAAGATGTGTTGTACAAAGATAGGTGAAATGTGTGAGAATGAAGAATGGAACATGATGCAACTGGAATGGAATATGTCGAGATGCACTACACATGAACAATACTGGCTGTGTCTCATGAGATCGAGCCGATGTGATAGTCTTTGACCCGGTGCCATCTTTGATCGGCCTGATATGACACAGTTTATTTAGGGCAGATGAAGA
This sequence comes from Harmothoe impar, assembly GCA_947462335.1. Taxonomy (NCBI): domain Eukaryota; kingdom Metazoa; phylum Annelida; class Polychaeta; order Phyllodocida; family Polynoidae; genus Harmothoe; species Harmothoe impar. Next base: position 10,290,169 of record OX381707.1, on the reverse strand, counting down.
TAGAAATGGGGTAATAATTATCAATTTAAAGTGTTATGACATCCATTAACCCTTTCAGCCTATTTGTATCTTCCTCTGCCCTAAATAAAGCGTTTTATATCAAGCCAGTTAAAGATGGCACCCGGTCAAAGATGGCACCCGGTCAAAAGACTGTCACATTGGCTCAATGTCGTGAGACACAGCCTACTACTACATACCTTACAATGAAAGGTTCACAATTCCATACGATAAAAATTGAACTGGAGGATCCTACTTATAATATACATTTCTACAAAATAAATATAAAATTACCATAACTACGGTATACATTCTAAATAAATCTCTATCATATTTTGACTCCATAATGGTAAATAGTAAAAACTACAGGTAAAAATACCAACGATATAATATTGCACACGTTTTGTGAGAATATTTCTTAAGACTATAATACAGCAAACTAACATGAAGGGCCTACTACATAAACATATCCTGTGACGTTTTACTCTACCAGTAGTCACAGGGCGACAACCTACAAGAGTCTAACACTCCACTTATCGCCATGTCTCAGTGGACATTACAATTAGTACTAAGGGAGTGGTCATTTTTTAACAACAAGGGGAGGGGGGGTCGGTGGATTTTAGCGCGAGCGGGCTGAATTTATTTTGGTCCCCCCACAGGAGGGGTCAAAATATATGGTCCCCCCCGGGCAGGTTAAATGGAGCGCGGCCGACCCCTTTGAGCTATAGTAAAGCGGGGGGTATTTTCGCTAAAAAAGGGTTACAATTTTTTTGGTTCCCCTTCAAGAGGGGTCCAGATTTTTCGGTCCCCACTCAAATCCACCCTCCCCCTTGTTAAAATATGACCACTCCTTCATCTCATGGCCTTATCACATGATTGCATTATATTTCATAACCATATTTGGTATTGTGCCATTGTTTTATACAACGTGTTATATACAGACTAATCTCAATGATGATGCATCATTTGCCCCTGAACCAATGTCATCTATATGTAATATTTTTTTGCAAACATAGTTTCTGCAGTTTCAAGTTATGCCAGTATTGTGCAGATCTGTGCTCTATGTATGAAACACCATGTCACATTCAACCTCCATGGACCCGGTAATGCTTTAAGCCTTTAAGGGCCGCATAGTGCTTTAACGAATCATGCCCTTTGCCGCCACGATGCTTGGATGCAGCCCAGGCGACTAGCTTGCTGGTGTTGCTATGGTGCATGATGCCGTCCCTTTGGGAGTGTCTCACTCCCGTATGGTCGGTATGATGCTTGAATGCAGCACTGCTGAGTTACTCACCAGGGCTGCATTCACGTATCATTATTCTTAACGACCAAGGGCATGATGCATTCCTTAAGGACCACATGATGCATCATGGCTTTTTGCTTATTTGCAGGCATGATGTAACAGCGAACAATGGACCGGCACTAGAGTCGGCGTGAATGCAGCATCACGCTTTAATGCATTCATGTCGACCGAATGGTATATTGCATTAAAGCACTATGCTTCCTTGAAAGGGTTAATTGTATGTAAAACTCTCTGCCAGACGATATTCCTAAGATCTAGATAAACACCTCAGGTTACTTGGTTTGTCAAATTTTCTCTGCCATAACTTATTTTAAATTTTGTTTACCCCTATAAAATTATCATGATGCCCAAATATAACCCGTGTCCGGGCAATGATACAGCCCAGTCATCAGAGGTGAGACACAACATATGTACATGTAGGTTACCATAGCAACTTGTACTATTAACCCTTTATAAATGCATGGCGTGTAAATGCACTACACCCCTTTGTTGAAATGATACATGAATAAAACTAGAGGTGCTGCATTCATACATCGTACCGACCCTACACTCCCAAGGCATTATGTAGTCCCCTTCTGTTTTTCAGAATTTAAAACTGTAGATAATTCTAAAAAAAAAATTGGAACAGGCAATTAAAATCATAATTAGTCAGCATTAAAAATATATTAACGATTTTTAGCCAACATATTATGCCACATAACAACATCATTATTACTCTAGTTTGTTTATCATTTAAGGATGGCATGATGCCTAAATGCTTTATGTCCATTTGTAATCATGATGCACGACACGGCACGGCAAATAACATACTGTGGTGTATTGGTGCATCATGCTGACATTTCGGGGTTGATACACTCCCAAAAGATCTGCATGATGCATAGATACAGCACCAACAAGTAACTCATTGGTGCTGCATTCATGCATCATGACGACAAAACCTTTAACAGGTTATAATGGAGTACTAACCCTTTATGGACGCATGTTGCTAAAAGATGAATTTGATGTCATGATGCACTAATGCAGCCGTGGCGAGTAACTCACCACAGCTGCATTGGTGCATCATGCTGACCCGTCAGGAGTTTTTGAACCCTGTATGGTCAACATGATGCTTGAATGCAGCACTGGCGAGTTACTCGCCAGGGCTGCATTCATGCATCATGACGACCAAGGGAATGATGCATTGAGGTATCATGCCGTCCTTAAAGGGCTCATTGATCACCACGTCTTGTAGGAAAGTAACATACGGTGGTCAACATTTGGTATCCCGCACTCCCCAACATATAAGTAGTCATTATGAGTGGCTGGCACTGCCGCCGCGTCACAGCGACGGGTCTATCACAATATCTGCATACCAGTTTTCTTAAATATTAACCGTAATGGCCCATTTAGGCGCAGGGGTCTCGTTTAAGAGCAGGTCTAGGAGCCTGGACCCCTCTCCCTCAAACACAAAATATCTGTGTAGAGACTCAAATAAGCGCAGGTCCCTGTACAAGCGCACGGGGTAATACGGGCTTCAATTTATAAGTGCAGGGGCGCTTAAACGGGCCATTGCGGTATACGACAATCCAGAAATGAAATGCACATTGCTGCTCTGGCTTGTTAACAACATGCATGTAAGAGTATGATCAGGTTGTGAACCTACAGATAGACGGATTATCTATAACTGTGTCCATAGGAAACATAGTCTAGCCATGTAGGCACAAGGACCATGGCCACTATAGCAAGCTCATCGATACTTTTAAGGTATTCTGTGGACACGAGTTATATGTACATGTACATGTACATATATCTAGAAATAACATACATATTCTTTTCTTAATCATCTTAAAATCTCAAAACATCGTCAGTGAAAGACATGCAAAAATCCTTTACAATTGTCATTGTCTTACATTTGAGTTCTTGGCATTATTTTACTTTTCATTACACAAATATATCTCCATATTCATTAACCCTTTAAGACAGCATGCTGCTTTAACACCCAATGTCCTCTCATCGTCATGATGCATGAATGCACCCCTGGTGAGTAACTCGCCACTACTGCGTTAGTGCATCATGACGACAAATGAGCATGAAGCCTTCAGGCACCATACTGTCCTTAAAGGTTTACATTGGACCGGCAATTAACCCTTTAAGGACGGCATAATGCATTAATGCATAAGGCCTTTGGTCGTCTTGATGCATGAATGTAGCTGTAGTGAATAACTCGCCAGTGCTGCATTTAAGAATTATACCGACTCTACAGGGTTGAGACACTCCCAAAGGGTCGGCATGATGCACCAATGCAGCACCGGCAACTACTCGACCAGACCGCACTGGTGCATCATGATGACAAATGTTTTTGCATGTCATCCTTTAGTATGTAATACCAGTTTATACATAATTATTATGACTCATACAGCACCAGGTTGTTTTAAAAAATAAACCTTATTTCCCGCGTAAATCTCATCGTAAAGTTGGCACAGAAGCCGTAAAAAGGCGCTAACATCACACACAATGTATACGTAACAAGTCAACATCCGGCGACACCGCCTCCCATCGCTCACTCACTGTACGGACTGACGTGGGGGCCAGCTTGTGAAGTCAGCTGTATGAGTTAAGATGGCGGCTGACAGCCAGTGATGGGTTCCTGTAGCCTGCGGGTAATTGATGTCAGCCACTCATACTTAAGATGCTCCACTCATCTCATTTTGTAATGCGACCGATACACGTACTGCGTGAGTGTATGTGGTACTACAAAACCCTACCTATACAAGTCAGCCTGTAAACTGCTACTTTGACAGAAAAATCGGCTAATATAAAACCGTTTTCTCTATAATTGATTGCATCGAAACTCCACCTTATATCTTAACCCCTATATTTAGAAAAATAATTTTGCTTGTAACAGGAGAAAAAATTGAAAATAAATTTGATTTATAAGCAGGGTTTTACAGTGGTTGTGTTGACTCATGTGTAGCAGTCGTGGCTCACTCGTGGTTTAGTCTCAGGGCGGAGTCTCGTGTGAGTGACGGGTGCAGGCCGGGCGGGTAGTGAGTGCGTCGTGAGGGGGGGGGGGGCCGGGCGGGTAGTGAGTGCGTCGGGCGCGGGGGGGCGGTGTGTTATTGCTGGGATGAGATGGTGAGTTCCTCCAGGCCGACCGTCCCGTTGTGTTTACTGAACCGGAACCGGGCCAGGTCCTTACGGGACACGATGCCCACAACCTGTACAGGAGCAGACGACAACATGTTACAGTCATCGTACTAACTATAGACCATTGCGTCAAAAAAACATTTAAACTGACAAGTTTTGCACGGTAATTTTGCATGTATAACCCACACTTTTTGAAAACCTAGAACTCATAGGGCGCATTCTGGTGTCTCATACCAAAATGTTGCTCAAAATATTTTTTAACTGACATTTTCTCAAAATCTAGAAAGTAACTGACAAATATAACAATTATTTTTTAAACTGTCTTTTAAAGAGGAAAGAAAAAAACTGACTTTTAATTCACTGGTGGGAACCCTGCTCACAGAGCACCGAAAAATGTGATCAGGGCTTTTTTTTATCAGATTTTATTTTAAAAAGGGGCCAAAACATATAGAAAAATATACAATTTGCGCGAACAAATTTCACATTTTAGTAGTTGTCAAAGTACTTTACCTCTGGGCTACTTCATGTACTGACATAATCTGTCTATGTCTCTACAAGTATATATATGTGATAACCCCACTACCTGTTCCCTTTCTGTACTGACCTCGTTCCTGGCGTTGGTGACGACCAGGTGCCGTAAACCCAGACCACGGAACAACTTGAATATCCGCGGTAATGAGGCGCACTGAAACATGGAACAACGGTTTGTATCTTTGATGATGTAAACTGAAGGCTATTATGTGGATGTTTTTAATATAAGCCTACTCAGGTGTTAGTGGAAAGTAATGGCGGTTTATGAAGAATTCATTTCAGAAGAAGTTTTTGGAGAATTCATTTCAGGAGAATTCACGGGCAGTGAAAATGGCAACGACGCTAGTTCTGAGAGGCCCCATTTCTCGTCCCACTTTTCCATCTACAAAATCTATTGACAAAAATAAATTCAAAACTGAAATTCATTGACCATTTTTTGGGGGGTGTGGCTTAAGATCCAGGCTCTACATTGATATACATAACACGTCATCCTTAATATTAAGCCCATATTATTATCTTGATATCACATACCTCAGAGACGGTGTAGGGCGCGGGGTTCATGAACGGGGACAGGTCCATCATACAATCCATCTCACGGTCTGTCAGGTGCAGCTTCTGCAGACATTAACACAACACATTCAATGCTATAATCTACATGTACATCTATAGGAGTTTTTAGGAATACCGGGTATATATATATTTAAAGCATTCCTATGTAGTGTAAAACGCTTATCCTGTTTTAAACAGGATAAGATTTATTGACAGATCTGCTGTAAATTGCATGTTCTTATCTGAATTATATGTTCCAGCTTGTCAGATACATGAAATATGATCTTTATATTAATGGATTCAATTGATTGATCACAAATCATCATATTTCTATTGTCTACCAATGCATCAATACAGCACCAGTGCTGCATTCATGCATCATGCCAACCCTGAAGGTTTGATTTACTCCTAAATGGTCGGCATGATGCACCTTACAGGGTTATAAAGGTACATACGTGTATGTCCGGGTAGCGTGGGTAGATGTCCCTGAACTGTCGCAGCTTTAAGCGCTGACACATCCCGAAGTTAACCGTCTGGTCGTAGAACGCCTGACAATGTAAACAGTACAAGGCATCAGGTCATGGTTTTAGGTTGCACAGGCTGTTATCATTATTGAGCAATTGGGGTGAATATTCCCTAAAACTCTATTATGATCCCATTAAAATTTTTCCCAAAAATTATTATATATTTTAACTTAAATGACTGTTGTTATTATTGATCTGATAATATAATAAAGTGGTATTTCAGTTCTTCTTCAAATATATTTGATACATTAGGTCACAGCACCAAAGAATGATGGTCTATGGATTTTGCCCTATTTTACCATCTTATTTGGAATGACCCTTAAGTAAGGGCTGCTGTTGCCCTTTTTGCGAGATCAGTGGCCGGTTATCCTCAAAACTGATAATCGACCTTAAGTGACTTTATTGCTTAAATCTTTTTGGCCCCTCCCCCTGTCAAGGGGCCGAAAGTTTTTACCACTGCCCCTCCCCCACACCCCCCAGTTAAAAACATGACCGTTCTCTTACCTTGTTCTGTAGCAGCACTATGAGCTGGGAGCGCAGGATGAGGCCGCGGAGGAGACCGAAGCTCTCGCCGCCCGGACTGACGGGGATGTCCGAGTCGATGATGGGGAAGCCGTTATAGCGTTCCTCCTTCAGCATAGACACCACGTGCCGTACCTTCTCCACCATACGCAGCGTCCTGACCGGGGCGTTCATCACCTGACTGCAAAAAACAGACGATACAGTACAGCAGTGTTGCCGAAAACTTTTTCTTAATGCAGGCCATATGAAATTTTTTTTTTCAAGGTACCTTCACAAACTTCATTATTTCAAGGTACCTTCATATAACTTCTTTTATACTACCGTAAAACCCCGTCTTTAAGACGGAATTATTTTGGGATTTATTTTTTCTACAAGACGGATTTTCATCTCAAAGTAGGGGGTCGTCTTAAAGGGGGGGTCGTCTTAAAGGAGGGGTTTTACGGTAATGATACTATGTAAAAACTTAAAAGAAATTGAAAAAATATTCAATTTTACAAATATGGCCCTATCTTCGCTTCTATAGGCCGACTTAAAAAACTCTTTCACCATTAGGAAGCTGAGATCATGGCAGGCCATTGTGGCCTGCATACTAAGGCCATACGCCGGCCATTAAGATTCTACGGCAAAAGCCGGCGTGCCAGCGTCATTTCGGCAACACTGAGTACAGTCTTGTGTATTGACCAGCTTTAATTTGATACCAAACATGTCAATACATGTCCGTTTTTAACTCTCTTTCTTTTAAATAAAATATTTATTTTAAAGAGGCCCCGACATGATATTTTGCCTGTTCATGTTTGTTAATTACTGTATGGATCAGACTTAAACATCACTGATTGTATATGTAAGGAGTGCCCGAGAGTAACACACGCTGTACACGGCCTAGCCCACCACTGCAGGTGGACTACAGGGCCAGAGCAGGCCTCTCCCGGCACCTCGCCATGTTATGACGTCATCGGCGGTAAGAGTGGGTGATGGAGGTGAGAGATACAGGTGGGAAAGCTGTCAGAGTAACACAGTGCTATTTTTCCGGGAACTCATAGAGGAGTAGGCCTACCCAAATGAGACACAAATTTATAAAACAACAGCATTAATGGAGGGAAGGCTACTCTAGAATAATTACAAACCGGAAATACAATAAAATATAGACAATTATAGGGCCCTCCACACTTTTCCCGTGGTTTTGAACGCATTCTCTTTCTTTCAAACCTGCTCCACTCAAGTAGGCTATTGTACCATTTCTGCTGTGGCTATATTTGTTGTGGTGCACAGGGGAGGGGGCGGTATATGACTGTAAGCAGGTCGATTGGGTCAAGTTTTCTTTTTTCAAAGGAGTCATGGAAAAGTTTTTCCCGATATTCTGATTAGGCCAGTAATGGTACAAATGTAGCAGGTTTAAACTGTCAGTCATTTTGAGATACTGCATGATAATTCAAACCATCCTAGAGTGATGCACACATCTAAACAAAAGTTAGCCTTTATCAATCAAATGCTCGGCACTATCAATACAATTTATTGTGCACAATGTTTTTAATATCAGCTGATATAAGTCATTTCTTTTGTGGCAGGGTGGGGAGGGGGGAGGGTATGGCTACCTCTAAGGGGCACAGACGTTTGATGAGGTAGAAGAGGCGGGGGCTGTGTGAGCACCCCTGTACCAGGGCTTCTGTGTCATAGGTAGGAGTGTCAAACTGGCAGGAATCGCTCATCTACATGGGAGATGTGCCACACACTGAATACTGTTTGGTCATTTAGTTGTGTGAGAGACATAGACGCTACTGCATGTAGGCCCACTGTGACAGCTCAATAACAAGACTTGATATGATTATCATTAACTTGGATGCATATCATATAAAATAGTACAATGGTTAATGCCGATACCACCATAGGTTTAAATAGGCTAAATTCAGCGTTGGATATTAAGGAAAAGGTAGGTTTGTTTCTGTATGAATGATACCCTCTGAATCTATATTATCATAAATATAAATAAACTATATGACTGTTAGAAAGATTTACTGGAATATAGACGAATCCCCTTCAAACATGCTGCTGACTTGGCTTGGCATCCACTATCAAATATAGGAATGTACAAGTACATTACACTTTTCATTTACAACCTCAACGTCATGTGCTTAACTGGTACTAAAACATCCATGTTCTGCAGTAATATCCCTAAAGTAAATTGTATGTATAGTAAGCTTATCCTGTGCGTGTAGAGCGTATAGGACATAGGTGTGGCTTCAGGATATTCAAGATGGGGTTTATGCTTTATCATTTCTAATAATTATCCAATTCACAAACTGTAAAAACTGACAAATAGCTATGGTGTTGGTGCTTATGAACAGGTGCCCGAAAATACAATTGTGCAAAAATGTCCCTCTATAGTAGGTGCGCGAAAACGTAACTGCTTGAAAGTACATATGGTACCATACTAACAGCTTGACTCATGTCCCACAATGCTTAGCACCCCTACCGCCGTTTACGTCACGTCCTCCTTCTTCCCCAAACTGTGAATTTCGCACCTGTCTGGCCTGACCTGTCAGGTGGCGGGCTTTGTTTTGCTATGTCTGCAACGGAGTGTAGCTGTCCGCATTTTCTAGTGTACCATGTTTTTCACGGCTCTTTTAGCTAATAGTTCTCTGTTAGTACTAGGGGAGGTGTCGCGGCCTCTTTAAACAAATATTGTTTCTTTTAAAAGTGTGTTGAGTGGCCTTATTATGGTTTATTATAAAATTGTACATGAGATTAGTTTACCTTGCGTGTATGTTGGAGGTCATGGGTGGCGGCTCCCAGGCCAGCAGCGGTACTCCCGCCAGGTGGATGTGGATGTCGTAAATACCCTACAATGTGAGGCGTAAACGTCTTCTTTTTAATCTGGATATTCTTTTTTTTTCTAGCATTAGATAATGTCGACAGACAAAGTAAAATAGGAACTTTTTTCTAAGTGAGTTACAGTAGGGGGCCTGATACCCACAAGTGCAGCGTGCTATGATCAGATTAACTTTGGTTTAGGACCAATAACAAATTTGAACCAATTATTTTCTACCATAAATTCCCAGTTATATACAGGTGAATCCAACAGCCCAGTGCCGAGTCCTCAGTTGAATGTACGAATTTAAGGAAACAATCGTACAAGAATATCGACCACACATTTTTATACGGGTATTAAGACGATGACCTTTCTTAAGCGAGTAAAAGTTTGGTTATTATTCTTGTACACTAATAAAGTCACCTCAATAATAAGGTCACCTCATTTCGCTAACTTGGATTACGGGCTTTTACAATAAATATTTTGGGCGGGCGGAGGCCAAAAAGCTGTCATACACAGGCCCCCCCCCCCCCCTGGGTACCAAAAATTCCCAGCGGCCAGAGGCAAAAAAACAACAACATTGAAAATCCTCGTTTTTTGGCCATTTTACTTCAAACACTCACCTCGTTGAAGAGGTCTCCGACCCACTTGGCGACGAGCAGCACGATCATGATGGGGAGGCCGAAGCTGAGGTTTCCGGTCGCCTCGATCAGGATAACCGTCAAACTGATGGTCATACGGACCGTGCCCCCGAGTTGAGCTGCCGCCCCGACCAGGGCGTACTTACCAGGGTCTATCCACTCCTACAAACATAGACAGGGGCATGAGGGATTATATAGGATATATCCAGTACTACACTTACATACACAGGTATAGGAATATACAGCAGTAAGTAAAGGGTAACCGCCGTGAACAGCGCGTAATTACCCGGGTCTATCCACTCCTACATAGGTTTACTTTTTTACTATATACAGAGTTCAGTTTTATGAGTGTTTTATTTCTCCGGTGTTTTTTTTTAAGTGACTTGAATTTCCTCTATATTTTCCTAGGTGAATTTTCAAATTTTCTTGATGAAAATCCTTAATATTAACTGAGCCTCAAATATGGGAAAAATATATACCGGTAGGCAGAATTGAACTTAAAATTCCAAATAAATAAGTTTTCTGAAGAAGGCTAGCAATGGCAGAAACTAGTAGGAATGGTAAACTAAAATTTAAAGTTTCATCTCTTACTTATCTAATATCTACATTAGCTGCCAAAAAGGGCTCTGAATTTTAGGGAATACCTTCTACATTCCCAAATAAATAAATTAATAAATTAATAAATCTTGGTGTCATACTTACAGCGGTGGGGTCGATGAAGCGGAGCAGGATGCCGACCAGTCGCCCCCAGGCGGCCCCAGTGAGGAGCGCAGGGATGAAGAGACCGCTCGGCACGCTAAGACCGTACGTCCAACACGACAAGAGCAGGTAGAACATGGCGAACAGGGCCACCGTCTCCGCTCGGTACGAGTCTAGGGTAGAATACATGAATGTAGAAGCTACCGTAAAACTCTGCCTATAAGCCAACCCCGCCTATAGGCCGAAAATGAGTTTAACAACAAAAATTCGGCAGTGGATGGCACCTTGATCCATACACCTATATACCACATGAAAATCACCCCTTCTTTACAAGAAAAGGTATATAAATTGTATGATTATAATCATCAATATTTCCTTCTCTCCCGCGCTTTTTTAATACAAACAATGTATGTATTTTGTCTCAACCCCGCCTATAAGCCGAATGTGAGTTTAAGGAGGAACATTTGGCTTTCATGGAAATAAAACAATAAATAAAATTCAGGTTTCAAAGGATGAAGGCAATGAGGTGTCGTCCTATGGTTAGTATTAAGGTTAACTCACCGGGTGCGTCGTGAAAGAGGCTCTTGACTCCTGCCTCTGGTGTCTGCATCCACAACCCGGCCATCGTGTTGTACTGACCATCGTGGCAGAACACCTGAAACAGGACATGCACTGTTAGCTGACATTCTGTTGGAGAGTTGGTATGATCTGAAAGACTCTCTGGGGTCTTGTTAATTAAGCCTCATGAATGTGGGACTCATACATTTCAGCCCTCGTGAATTTGGGCCCTTGGCCCACTTGAAGTTTGGGTGTGAAATTCTTCTTGCCAAAAAAATCAGGCCATATCATGAAAGTGCCTTGGGGGATGATGTGACTATTGAGTAGTAAGAGGCATGTCCTACCAGTAAATGCGGTGCTGGTCTACACATTCTGTATTACCGTAAAACCTCGCGTATAAGCCGCCGCTAGTACACGAATCAGATCGGCAGTGCGGCTTATAGGATCGGCCCAGGGTCGGGTGCGGCTTATACGGGAGTTTTTGCCACTATGATACAGTACTAAAATCGGCACAATCAGATCGCCAGTGCGGCTTATAGGATCGGCCTTAACTGGGGGTGCAGCTTATACGCGAGTTAGGCTTATACGCGAGGTTTTACGGTACATTGAATGGATTTACCTCTCGCCAACCTACACACCCTGTAAGAAGTGGGTGAATTTTTGCTCAAAGGGGATGATACACTAAAAGAGTTATGAAGCACAGACCTGTAGTTGGTTCTCGTTGGGGTCCTTGCCGAGCGCCTGACAGTCATGGATGACAAACAGCAGCATGAAGGCCACGGTGGTGGTACACATGGCCACCATCATCGACTCCAGCACCTGCTTCCACGGCCGGTTCACGTAGCTGCAACAACACAAACAAGCGTTAATACTTAAACATGGCCGCCATCAAGGACTCAAACAGTCGTTTAATATGTCAACATGGCCGCCATCATGGACTCAAACAGGCATTAATACGTCAACATGGCCGCCGTCATGGACTCAAACAGGCGTTAATACGTCAACATGGCCGCCATCATGGACTCTAACAGGCGTTAATACGTCAACATGGCCGCCATCATGGACTCAAACAGCCGTTAATATGTCAACATGGCCGCCATCATGGACTCAAACAGCCGTTAATACGTCAACATGGCCGCCATCACAGACTCAAACAGGCGTTAATATGTCAACATGGCCGCCATCATGGACTCAAACAGCCGTTAATACATCAACATGGCCGCCATCATGGACTCAAACAGCCGTTGATACGTCAACATGGCCGCCATCATGGACTCAAACAGTCGTCAATACGTCAACACGGCCGCTGTCATGGACTCAAACAGCCGTTAATACGTCAACATGGCCGCCATCATGGACTCAAACAGCCGTTATAACATCAACATGGCCGCCGTCATGGACTCAAACAGTCGTTAATACGTCAACATGGCCACCATCATGGACTCTAACAGTCGTTAATACGTCAACATGGCCGCCGTCATGGACTCAAACAGTCGTTAATACGTCAACATGGCCGCCATCACGGACTCAAACAGTCGTTAATACGTCAACATGGCCGCCATCACGGACTCAAACAGGCGTTAATATGTCAACATGGCCGCCGTCATGGACTCAAACAGTCATTAATATGTCAACATGGCCGCCGTCATGGACTCAAACAGCCGTTGATACGTCAACATGGCCGCCATCACGGACTCAAACAGGCGTTAATATGTCAACATGGCCGCCGTCATGGACTCAAACAGTCGTTAATACGTCAACATGGCCGCCATCACGGACTAAAACAGTCGTTGATACGTCAACATGGCGGATAGTGATGCATTTAGGGACGTGTCAGGGGTGCATTCATATAAATGGCCAAAGTGCATGAAGAACTCTACGGTCCTTAAGGTGTTAATTAAGGTGTTCATATTATGCAATTCTAAATAATTTAAAATATGGCTTATCATTGAAGTTCGATGTAAAATTTGAAGAACAGCACAAGTCTCAGACCGTGTAGGAGCAGAACAGATAGCGGTGAATGAGACTTACTTGTTTCTGAATATGGAGAGCTTGTAGTTGATGTGATTGAACAGCGCACCCAGCAAACCACCTGGGGGGAATACAAACCAGTATTAATGATGTAACTTGATGGGATGAATCTGGTGTTCGATTTGTAAAATACCCGGATTACCTGCGGGTTAGGCCACACCAAAAAAAAAAGTTGGTCTACGGATTTCCCGCACCACATTTTTCAAAATGTAAATTTTTTTTTTTTTTCAAAAAAAGTGTCTACGGACAGCGCCCGCACCATTTTCTGAAAAATTGGATTTTTTTTGATTTTTTTTGATTTTTTTTTTGGTTGCCTTTTCTGTCATCGTTAACCAGAAAATATATTTGTAAAATTTAAAAAGAGATTCTCCCTCAGTAGAAAAAAAAAATTCGCCCGCCCCCCTATTTTTAGGTTGAAATCCATTGACAAAAAAAAATTTTGGAAAAAAAAAAAAAAAAAATTCGCCCTACCGCACCTATTTTTGGAAAAGAAAATCCGTAGACCAACTTTTTTTTTGGTGTGGCCTTATGGAAAGCAAATCTTCTAGTGCGGGTTTTATGATGTTTTTGTCTTTTTAATACAGTTCATGCACTCAAGTACTGAATTTTCCGACCCCAGGAGGGTTATACATGTAAGAATAAAGTGAGCTCCCAAGCAGAGTTCCGTTTTAGTTTGCTGTAAGACAGTTGTCTATAACTCACCGATGGCGCCCATAACGATGTAGATAAGCAGCTCCTGGCCGTGGTATGACAGGTCCTGAAATAAGGGAGTGATGGTTGTTTACTGTAAAACCTCAACAGTGCGGCTTATACGATCGCCAGATCGCCAGTGCGGCTTATACGATGAGCCCAGGGTCAGGGTGCGGCTTATTCGCGAGTTTTTGCTACTATGGTACAGTACTAGAAGTCACCATAATCAGATCTCTGGTGCGGCTTAGAGGGTCGGCCCAACGTCGGGGTGCGGCTTGTACGCGAGTTAGGCTTACACGCGAGGTTTTACGGTAATTGTCATTTCAACAGCTATGATCATATCCAAGGGGAGAAAGCTACATTAAACACAGTTTTCAGAGTCAGGGATGAGAGTGACCAATCTCAAAAAGAAAATGGAGGCCCCTGGATAGAGATCTTCTATAGTTAGGTACAGGTTATCACAGCATAGATATATTTAAATCAAGCTGAGGACCTTTATCCCTGAAGAGTTAACCCTTTAAGGACGGCATGATGCCTTAATGCACCATACCCTTGGTCGTCATGATGCATGAATGAATCATACCCTTGGTCGTCATGATGCATGAAGGGTCGGCATGATGCACCCATGCAGCACCGACGAGTTACTCGCCAGGGCTGCATTGGTGCATCATGACGACAAATGTCATCTTTTAGTGACATCTGTTTTTAAAGGGTTAACTCAGGATTGCACTGACCTTGAACTTGCCGAAGTTGATGAGTCCTGCGTACGAGAGCTGCCAGGGAACGCCGTGCACGAAGCTCTGCACCACGTTCAGGGTGAAGGTCGACACCATCGACGCAAAGAACTAAACGGGGACAGAAACAAGGGGTGTACGTCAATGTCAGGTAATGGTAAAGTTACCGAGTCACTGTTACTCAATGAATCTATATGACTTACCGTATTCGATGTAGTAGGTGCACAGTGCTCTTACCAAAAAATTATGAAGACATTTTAGTAGTTAAGAGTTTAATTGGGGTCAAAAATGTAGATATTTTGGGTTCTTTATAGTCTAAAAATAGGTCCAATGGGGGGGGGGGAGGGGGTGGGTGCACTTTTTAAGGGGTGTGCACTTATTGCATTGAATACACTAGCTATTTGTATGTAGATTAAAACGGTATGACGATATCCACACTCAACATATGGACGATTTTATTAGATATAACTTTTGCTACAAATTTGTTAACCTTATAGGGACTACATGATGCATAAATGCAGCACTGGTTAGTTACTGGCCAGAGCTGCATTCATGCATCATGACCCACGAACTTAATGCATTAAATCATTCTAGTTGTATGTTATTCAACATAATATACGGGATGTAACCTTAATGAAAAAATCTATTAGAACAACGTCCGTAAAGTGTAAAAGCGCTCACAATTCTCCAGGTCTGGGCCTGGTTCCAGAAGCTGGCTCCTTCCTCCAGACTGAACAGCACGCCTCCCACTGGGGCGCCGAACGCCGCCGACACCCCGGCCGCCGCGCCCCCCGACACAAAGTCACGCTTCTCCTGGTCCGTGCGGAAGTACTCAAACAACTGAAACCGACAGGACGGGGGCTTGAGTTTATTTCATGTGGCGAAATGAAGTTACTATGCTTAGGTACTAGAAAGGCTGTTCTCCACATTCCCATGGAGAAACTGATACTCATTCTCCATGAGGTGTTTCTATATGATGACGTCACTAAATAGTAGCTATGTAACCAATCTTTAAATGTCGATTTTAAATACAATTTATCAATAATTACATGAAATAAATACAGAGATGCATTCAAATCAGTCCAAATTTTCTTCACTCGTGGTACCATGGGTGGTATCACACTCGGCTCTACCTTGTGAAGAAACTGGTCATTTAGACAGATTATCGTGAACTGTAAGTCTATTTCTTGATTTACAGTTGTCAGTTACGGAAGGTCTACTTTTACATCTACTCTGCTGTAGCTTCAAGGTATACAACCAGAAGACTATGCAGTCCTTAAAGTTCTTTTTATCCCTTTAATGACGGCATAAGGCAATGAATGGTATTGGCGATTGGCATCACATGTGACCCAGGGGAGGGAGGGAGGGAGGGACGGAGGGACGGACGGAGGGAGGGAGGGAGAGAGGGAGGCAGGGAGGCAGGGAGGCAGGCAGGCAGTCAGGCAGGCAGGAGGGAAAACAAATTGGAAAAAAAGTTTTGAAAAAAAGTTTTGAAAAAAAAAGTTTGGAAAAAACAAAGTTTTGAAAAAAAAAGTTTTGAAAAAAAAAACTTAGGAAAAAAAAAAAAACCTCAAAGGGAGGTACTCACAAAGCGTCTCATATACCGTCTCAAAAAAGCGTTCCTGGCTGCTTTAACATGGAACTCTATGGACTCAACACTTTGGTGGAGGACATCAGAGGGAGGTTTTTCCTATACCTGCAATGCTAAAGGAATTTGTGCAAAAAAAAAGCTAAAAGTGACACTTTTTTAAATGCCTTTTTTGAGCATTTGAGCAAACCCACATATACAATACTGGTATGGGGAGATTGGCATTGACCAGCAGTACATAGAACAGTGACATTTGTTTGGCAGGAAGATTTATTTGCAGAATTATTCCAGATACAAGTGATGGGAAAAATGTCTTAAATTGGGTCCAGAACCGTTGTATAAGACCCTGAGGCACAGTAGTGCCCCTGGGTCAATAATGTAACGAGTTACTCGCCGCTGATGCATTGGTGCACCATGATGACAAATGTCACCTTTTAGCGACAGGCATCCTTAAAGGGTTATGTCTTACCCGGCAGTCAAAGCGGAGGCTGGTGGAGCGTCCCTGGGAGATGCCTGCAGCCACCACCGAGCCCGAGTGGATCATCGGGCCTTCCTGCAGGCGGTTATAATGTAAACGTTAATACATGTACTAAATATACAATGTACATTGCAAATAATAATCATTTTGAAGCATTGTTTTTGTGCTATAGTAACGTAGTGTTACAGGGGTGCTTATTCATGACAGTATGCCATTTAGCAATTATTCATGACATGAATGTATTAACCATAGATGCATCTAGATATTCAGCAGGGGTAGACACTCATTTTTTCAGCTGTGGGCCACCCGGGCCCGTAGGTCTAGAAACTACGGGCCCGGACCAAGATCTGTAGGCCAATGGTCAAAATTATATTTTTTTAAAAGAGAAAAAAACATGTATATTTCTGATTGGCCTATGAAAGACTAAAAATCAATATGATTGATTTGGGCATATTTCCCTCTTTCCAACGATATACTGCATGACTATAGTTGTCAGGCAAACTTTCTTTAATTAAATGTCTTCCAAATACTCCTATGGGCCATCCGGGCCAGTAGGAATGCTATTTTGCAGAAAACTATAGATTTGCTAAAGAGTACAATTACGCCCGGATTCAAAGTCGCGAATTTTGAAATGGTAGTCGTATAACTATATTGGATAAATATTCATGCTGTACACATTTTATTCATTCGCGAAAATATGTACAGTGCAAAATAAAATAAATTCATAGTAAATATTAAGGTGTGCGTCTCCCTACGTTACGTACCTTTCCTATGGTGAGGCCTCCTACCACGGACAGGATGACCCCAAACACCTTACACAGCAGGGTCTTGATGCGCACCACGTGCGGCACCTTGATACCGTTAAGGAAGCACTTAATCTGCGGGATCCCGCTCCCCGCCGCCACCGGCTGAACAACGAGAAACATGATGTACCATTAGATATCGAGTATATACATAACCAATAAACACTTAATCTGCGGGATGCCGCTCCCCGCCCCCACCGGCTGGATAACGAGAGACAGATCGGACCATTATCATAGAAAGTCTCTTAACAGAGATATACAAGTCATTGAGCCAAATTTGCCTGTACTTCAGAGATACTATTTTACTGTCGTAAATTCTCGCGTATAGGCTGCGGCTAATGCGCAAGTCAGATCGCCAGTGCAGCTTATAGGATCAGCCTACAATAGTACAGTAAGGGGGTAGCTTGTAGGCGAGTTTTTAGATAAATACTAAAGTACTAAAGTCGCTATAATCAAACCCCCTGTGCGGCTTATAGGATTTTCCCAAAGTTAATATACATGAGACTTTGGGCGAGAATTTACGGTAATGTTGTGTAAGCTATCTGAAAAGCTAATTCATATATGTATTTGAATCAAAAAGACATTTTTCTCTCTACAACACAGAGTAATTTACCACATATATACATGTCATAAGTATTTATTTGTTTGCTTACACACAAAGAGTCAATATTAAGTAGACCTCACCTCGAAGTATGCCACCAAGACGGAGGCTATCCCGACCACGAGGGCGTTAACACCGATCCACGACAACATGGGGATGACGATACAACCCGTCTCTATACACCGGTCAAAGACTGCAGGCGGTTAAGGCATCTGGTTCAAGTTGAATTGTTTTACTCTGCAAGCACTATAATGAATGGTATATGGGTCGGATCGAAAAAAGATGCTGATCTGGGTTTTGGGGTGTTTTCTGCTTTGCAAGAGCCACATATAAAAATACATACACCAGTTAGGTCTTTGTAGGTTTTTCATAAGAGGGCAGACTCTAGGCTTTCGGAAAAAATAAAAATTTTGCATTTACGATGATTTTTGGCTGATTTATGAGCCTCCAAAGTTGAAAAATGGCTAAAATCCATGATTTTTAGCTAATTATCCATGTTTTACAAGGCCCTCATGTCAACTGAGACATCAAAAACTATCACTAAACAGCATTTCCTAGTAGCTATATATGTTATGTGAACAAATCAGTTTCTAACACTTTCATATCCCGCGCAAATTTTTCAACAGTGACCTTCAAGTGTAGCAACTACATGTTTTGGAGGCGTCTGTGACAGTAATAAAAGGGCCTATATCTTTATTAAAAGTATTCACTAATTATCCTTACTACCAGCAATCTAGAGCCTCCCAATTGGTGTGCTCATGGCTAGAAAAATTTTGAGTCATGCCCACTTTTTCTCTCCCTTATGTGCAATATAGTGTATTGGAACTTGAGTTACTGTCACAGACGCCTCAACACATGTTACCCTCTCCAGCTTATATTTATGCTTTCATTTTAAATTCTTGTACCCTATAATACCTATTGGGTCTTGTTGATGGATCATCAACAGCATTTGCATTGATAAGTACCCCATATGTATTGCGTTTGCTGTATTTGTGTACGGGTGAGGCGTCTGTGACAGTAACTGAGGCGTCTGTGACAGTAATGAAAGGACAAGGAAAATTGGTCCTAGCCCATTAAATATGGGTCACTGGTGGTATATATCAACTGAAAAGAATAAAATAGATGTTTCCCATCCCCTCTGTGTAGTTTTGCTACGATCCCATGTGATTGAGGTTATATTTCGGGCACTTCCAGAACAAAATTTTGGAAAACAGTCACAGACACTTTACACCTTATACCCTCTTGAGCATATATTCATGTTTTCATTCAAATCTTTTTGTATCTATTACCCTTATATGGATATGTTGATGGATTGTCAACAGCTTTCTCATTGATAAATACCCTATGTACCTTGTGGATGCTGAATTTGTATACCAGTGAGGCGTCTGTGACAGTAACGGAGGCGTCTGTGACAATAATGCATGTATATGCAAATTGGTTTTGGCCCGTGAAATATGGGTCCCTGGTGGTATACAATGACTTTCATGGGTAAAATAGATGTTCCTCTACTCTTGTGTATAGTTTTTTCTATGATCCAATGTGATTATACTTATAATGTTGGCACTTTGAGAACAAATTCTTAAAAATCTATGACATTTTGTCAGGAGTTATAGTACCATCTACCAAAAGGCCATCCAAGCATAATATTCTATTATATATGTACCATCTGCACACCCCCCTTCATCACTTTAGGCTGCTACATTTACCCGGCTGTGCTTTATTCTGGCAATTTCATGTCATTTTATGCATTCATGAGTTTTTGTCACAGACGCCTCAGAGAAAAATTGAATGTCTGCTATACATGGACTACTTAATTGAATTGAATGCTGTAAGTTTACCACATGCTTAAAGGGGCATCTAATCTGAACCAAAATAATACAAAAAAAACTTTTATTTTTCAAAGTTTATCTACATTTTAAGGCCATTTAATTTCCGTCACAGACGCCTCATTATTCTATAATTGAAGGAATTGACTAGTACACCTGCACCCAGCCTCCCAATATTTTAATACAACATGCCCCTATCATATATCTATAGTATGAGTAAAGTGCTTTGGCCGTAGTAGAAACTTCATGTTTCAAGTGCTTAATGACCTATGATATCTACATGAGGCGTCTGTGACGTTAATGATTTCTTGTATAGGTCTAGCACAGACAGCTGGTAATTACCTCTGAGGTCTGGTATAGTTATCATTATTGTTTTAAATGACTGTAAGAAGATTTGCCTTTCAGATAAGAGATGGAGAAATGTCATTTTGATGTTGAATTTCTATTAACATGGCTCCACAGATTGTGTTGTGAAAATGATGAAAATGTAACTTTTTAAATTTTCAAATACTGAGTGCATAATTTAAGAGTGGTATATCTTATTGTATATTGGCATTAAATAGTTCAGTAACCTGTTTTGTATTTGTTTGTAAGTTTTCAACATGTTCTGAACACTTGTGATGATTCTATGATGATTCTAGGGAATTGCTATGAGTCTCGAGGCGTCTGTGACGTTAATAGAGTATTCAACACCACATTGCAATGACTGGTGTGGCCAGATGGTCCAATACCATTATCTAAGGATTGATGTTTTGGGAACTAGACATATTAAAGATATTACACAGCTATTTTGATGGTAAACCGAGCAAGTTTGAGGAAACAAGGCTAAAGTTGGTAAAGTGGTATAGAATGCTTTGGATTTTTCTATTTTCTACATAATTAAAAGTGCCACAATTTTTTTTCAATTTACGACTTACAGCTTTGAAACTTCCCAGGATTAATAGTACCTAGTCAGCCAACTTGGGGCCAAAATTCGGAATACCTAGGTCACTTTAAAAGAGTTTCTTGCAGTGCACTATTCATTAACGTCACAGACGCCTCGGGATTAGGGTAGCATGTGGTCTACGGTGAATAAAAACTGCATTCCTGGGCCAAACAGAGTTCCCCAGCGGTTTCAGGGAGCCAAGATGCTACCCTTTCAGGAAAATAAAATTGTTAAGTGAAATTGTGAATTTTGTGTTTTGTCCTCATGTACCCAAAGATCAGCATCTTTTTTCGATCCGACCCATATGTGATTGATATCACATGTGAACCAGGGCAGTCCCCCTGATGTGTGAGTGTAAGATGACCAGGTACCTAATTTTAGTATAATACATTATTTCTCATTTCTGATAGCAGAATCATAATCTCCAGGAAACGCTGACCCCCTTTGATAGGTCACATGCCTTATCTGAATAATAAAAAAAAAAATTAAAAAAAAAAATTAAAGAAAAAGATGATTAAAAAGAAAAATGATAATAAAAAAAAAATAAATTTTAAAAAAAAAATAATAAAAATAAATAAAAAAATAAATAAAATAAATAAAATAAATAAAATAAATAAAATAAATAAAATAAAATAAATACATTTTCATGAAGGTTACCTAAGGTAGAGGCCTCAGAGCGTCTCAAAAAGCGTCTCACCCTGTTTTTATATAAGAACAAAGATGATTCCATGTAAAGGGACACTTCACGAAGGTCTGTGCTTTACTTGAAACCCCACCCTATAGCATTGACCTGAAAAAGTTGGTTTTGTGCTATTTTAGTGACCCTTTTTCAATATCAATTCTTTGTATGAAATATTGCTTTTTTGGTTTTAATCTTTGATGGCATAGATTGGCATTGATCAAAACTTGTTTGTGCCAGCATTTAAATATTTTATTTCTCAATGTTAGACAGGGAAAAAAGGGAGAGAATGCAAGACACTTTTTTGACAAAAAGTGCAAAAATACCTGTCTCTAAAGAACCTGGCACTACTGTGCCCTGGTTCAATTAAAGAGTGAAAGGTTTCACTGATTGGTCTGGCTCAAAATGTAAACCAAGATGTCCCTAAGACCATTTGTATGTCACTATTTATTTCATTCATTCTGATTCATATTTGGTCTTATTATCCAATTTATCCTCAGAATGTTAGTTCTGGGGTGCTCAATGACTGGCTTTTTAACTTAAATTGCGGTATTCATGTTTTTTTAAACACATAAAGGATACATTGTTTGATGTAGTTGTACTTGAGGTTGGAGAGTTCCTTGATGGCTACATCAATGAAGGCGGCGATGAGACCGGTGAACACCCCGATCAGAAACATGACGATCCACCGACTGAACTCCTGCCACATGATACTCTGTGTAGGAAAAGGGACAAGTCAG
This sequence comes from Harmothoe impar, assembly GCA_947462335.1. NCBI lineage: Eukaryota > Metazoa > Annelida > Polychaeta > Phyllodocida > Polynoidae > Harmothoe > Harmothoe impar. Next base: position 10,267,818 of record OX381707.1, on the reverse strand, counting down.
AATAAAATCTCCATTTTCTAACAATGGCCCTACCTCACCAAGTTTTCACACCTTATTACAGGGGTAGACACTAACGCTGGCCCGGGAGTCAATGGCCCGTAATTTTGGGTCCGGGCCCGTAGTTTTCTTCAGAATTACCTTCCCATGGGCCCAGGTGGCCCACAGGAAATTTTGCAAGATATTTGATAGGAATATAACTGATCAGTATAGACATGTAATATGCCGTTGGAAAGAGAAAAATGTGAGGAAATGAAGCAATTTGGTGTCATTTTAACATTGGTAAATCAGGAATTTATATGATTTTCTCTTTGAAAAAGTAAAATATATTCCCTGGCCCACAGCTAAAAGTCCGGGCCCATAGATTTTTGGAGCTACGGGCCAAGGTGGCCCACAGCTGAACAATTTAGTGTCTACCCCTGCTTATACAACCAAAGATTGATGATAAATGTGTCGGTGTGTGCACTATAAAATGCAGGGCTGGCAAGTTACTTGTCATCGCTGCCCTGGTGCATCATGATTGACCTCAATTAAAGCTTCAACTTACCTTAAAGCCTTTCATCCGTTCTTCTTTCTGGTAGAGGACATTTTCACAGTTGTCATAGTCTAAACTCTGTAAAATGAAAATGTACAGTGACAAATACAGAATATACATACATGTATACCGTAGAGTCCAAACATGCCTATATACAGTGCGGGTTATACCAGAGTACTATAGAACAGTATTAAAATGGCAATTTTCAGGTCCACGGGTTATAGGATGTTATACTTAGCAGGTTATACACAAGATGCAGGTTATATGAGATGCGGGTTATACGTGGGAACTTACATTTACGGTAATTAACAAACTTAGTGCCGGTATATTTAACAATTTCAATTTTTCAATTTTAATTTTTGTTTATTCACATCCTCGTGAGAGGCAAAGGAAAGAAAATCAGAGAGAAAATCAGATTCAGCCAATAGTTACCATGGCATCACTGATGTACAAAGCTATGGTACAGAGTTATGAGGTTTACAATACACTCTGTGTTATGCGTAGATCTACATAATACACACTAAGAACTCTATATTTGACTAGGTAGAACAAAAGCTTTATAATGATTAAAACTTTCTAGTCCCTCCTGACATGTAACTTATCTAGTACTTCCTAAACAGCTTGTAATTTGATCCTACCTGGTACTTAGCGTCCAGCTGAGCTTTATGTGACGAGTTGTCGCCGGTGCTGCTGTGTAACGACTGAGTGGATCCCCGATACCGGACCGAGGGAGACTCAGGGGCCACCCCCATACTGTTACTGTAACCATCGTGCGGCTCTGCATTGATCCTTATGTGCTGATATGGGAAGACAAAAGGGGGATTTAACATGTATGGACTAGATTTGGGCTGACACAAAAATGAGAAATAAAGGCCCCAGCCTTGAAATACCTAGTACGTCACGGATTGTATCAATGGGCATCGGCATTTGTCTTTTTTAATTTTAATTTGTAGCCATTTAATGAAGGAAAGATATTTTTTCTTAGACTTAGCCCATTGAATACAGCCACACTGCATTCAAGGGTTGGGGGGGGGGGGGGGGGCATTGAAACGGCGCTTCCAGTGCCTTCAGGGTAGCATAGGAAATCTTGTATTTCAAAAATAAAAATTAGAACTCCGGCCTAAAAAATAAAGCACTACTGTCACCATACTGTCCATAGGCCTACACCCCTTAGTCCGACACATCTGGCGCTACTGCGCCAGACGGCAGCTACATAGGGATCCTATAGTGGGAATCTCATAAATTTTTGTTCTCATAAATGTACTCACTGTCAGTCCCTCAAAATGGTCAATCATGTTCCCCAAAAGGTACTCCGCATGTCCAGCATACTTATACTGCTGCAAACATGTTAATATTAGTGTATGTCACACATTTTGATTTCAGCAGCAGGGAGAAGTGGTAGGAGGGGTGTAAACAATTTTGCACGCTCTGTGCGGAAACCAACCGCCCCCCCCCCCCTGCTCACTTCCTTACTTAGAGTTAGAGTTAGACAGGCTGTCCCAGTGAAGCGCCTTGGAGAGACTGCCCGCCTCTCTAGGCCTCTTTGACTTTGGGGCTTGACAGGACTATATTATATTAATGGATAGTGGGTCATTGATGGGATTGGGAGCACGATTAAGTTAGCCAACTAGGTCTGTGACTATGAGTCTAGGTCACTCCTAGACTGAGTGTAGTAAGTCTAGGACTAGGACTAGGGGTAACCAGGGCTCGACAAATCGTTCTGCATGTGTGTGTCCGATGGGCACAGACACAAAAATAAGTTGTGTCCGGTCGCTGAAATCTGTGCCCGACCAAACCATGCAAATTTGGAGATATTTCTCTTTAATTAGGATGATATATTTTAAGATCTTGTATTGAGCTATTGACCTCCATATTAAGAATCCTGATACTGCAAGCTTATATACGCTTCATTATTTGTCAGGTGGTTTTTGCTCATGGAAATATGGTCCAAAATTTGCTCAGTTTCACTTGTGTCCACTGGGCACAACTGTCAAATATTTCTGTGTCCAGTGTAATTTTTCTGTGTCACGGGCACTGGACACAGCGATTTGTCGAGCCCTGGGTAACTGGTACTTTCGGAAGCATGGACAGATCGGAAGCAGACATTTAGGAAGCAGTACATTTCGGAAGCAGACATTTAGGAAGCAAAACATAAGACATTTCGGATACAGTGCATTTCGGAAGCAGTGCATTTCGGAAGCAGACATAGCCTATGTCATAGCCCTACTGTCTATAGATATGTACATAACATAGCCTATGTCATAGGCCTACAAAAAAAAAGAGAAGAGAGGAAAGGGGGTTTGGGGGCACAGCCCCCCACTTTGAAATTTAAAAAAAAAAGAAATGAAAGAAAGGGGGGTTTGGGGGCGCAGCCCCCGACCTTAAAATAAAATTCATCTGTACCTCTTATTATTGGAGTTGTTGTTTATTGTAGGTAGTTCTTTTACTTGGATCTTTACAATATTATTGCTTGTAACCTTTTAGTATTTTACATATGGTACCCTGCTTCTAGTGGTAGCAGGTAATTTTACAAACCATTTACATAGATTAACCCCCAATTCTTTGCTTCCGAAGTGTCCAGTATTCGGACTGTCACTAGGTCAGTAGGTGCCCCTTCCCGAGTTTAATACCGGGTATCAAAGTAGGGATGGGCATCCAAATATTTAATTTTGTGCAAGCTTATCGGAAATCATACCACATGAAAGCTGGAATCTTTGCCAACAGAATGTACTTTAAATAAATAAAATGTAGTAAGTAGAAGCAAAGCTATGAATTTTTGAAATAGAAAAGTTAGGAGTAATTTTCTGCCATCACTTTCTTGCCCTTATCAGCAGAGTGCCGGTAAATTAGGTCAATCCACAGCCCACTGACTACACATACTGAATGGGACATTTTTTACCTTCCCATTGATTATTTTTGAACAAATAATGATACAGAGAAGCCAGTCACATCAGTTTAAAGCAAACAGTTGGGTGGTTCTGTGGATATATTTTTATGGTGATATGACAATGGAAAGTTTATCATATCTTGATGGAAAGTCCAAATTTCTTGCCGCGGAGTAAAATCAGCAGAGCCAAATTTTTCCAATTTAATGCAAAACATGCCCTCACTCTATGGCTTTTAGCTCTTTCCAGCTAATAGATAAGTGAAAACTAATTGTAGATTCTTAGAGAGGACAAAATTGTGGACATTTTGATGGGGGTTTAAGGGAGTAAGAGAATTATTTTCAATTTAAGAAATTGCTTTAAAAATTTGAAATAGGGGGGGCGGGAGTCAACATTTTCAGATTTTTTTTTTTTACCATAATTACTAAAGTTAACATTTTTAGTGTCACATAGTGGCTTCATGGGTTTCATTTAGTAAAGGATTGAGGAAATTACAACTGTTAATGAAAACTAAGGTTGAGTCAGAACCTCAGAATTTTTCTATAAATCACCCTTATGTTGGCCAGCTTATTGAAAAAAGTGTGTACCCTACAGAGAAATCATTGACATATTCAGAATCCCTGACCTCTTTTGCATAACATACTAAAATTTAATTATATTCCATGGAGGGAATGTCCCAGAAACAGCATTTTGAAGGTGGCCCATTTACTATGGTGACAGATATGCAGGCGCTGTGTGAGGCCAGGCCGTGCCCATCTCTAATCAAAGCAAAGCCCCTGTCCCTACCGGGTACTCATATTAAGTTAATGTTTAACTTTCAAGTAGTGTAATTAGTAAAAGCACAGCAGTGTGGCTGTATGGAATATACTACTATAATTGAATATAGTGTATTATATTCAATTTGATGGATTCAAACAGACATAAACAAATATCAGCTGGGTTGAAATTGAAAGTTTACGTCTGGACTTGCTGGACTTGGCACACGGTGACTGTTCCTTGCGCCTCCTAATAAAAGCGGGGTTCTCTCGGTGCTTTCTTCCATTGTAGGAATGGACGTTTGACCTCCTATCAGGTCTCTATATTGGGAATAAATCCAGGTACTTTTCAATTAATGAGTTGATACATTTCTCCTCTCAGTGTGAAACTGCTCATCAACGAAGCACATGACCGAAAGGAAATCGTTTGTTGTGGCTTCACGGCCATGACTCCGCACACCAAATGTTGTCGTTGAGCGCGCTTTTCAAATCTAAAAATCAAATGTGTGGATTATCTTAAATTGTAATAAAACACACAGACAGTAGGCCCCTACGACAATATTTTAAATTGTATTGTGGCTATCCCTGTTCTACCATAATTTGCAAATTGCGCAGCGCAGAATGCAAATATTGGCATTCTGCGCAAACGTAGCACCGTCATTCCGTGCATAAAATTTAAAGGGTCTCAAA